>JACSYO010000445.1:0-12500 GCA_016806645.1 Ophiodon elongatus
GAGAGGTGAGTCCTCATTGGTCCTCCTAGAGAGGTGAGTCCTCATGGGTCCTCCGAGAGAGGTGAGTCCTCATTGGTCCTCCGAGAGAGGTGAGTCCTCATGGGTCCTCCTAGAGAGGTGAGTCCTCATGGGTCCTCCGAGAGAGGTGAGTCCTCATGGGTCCTCATTGGTCCTCCGAGAGAGGTGAGTCCTCATGGTCCTCATTGGTCCTCCTAGAGAGGTGAGTCCTCATGGGTCCTCATTGGTCCTCCTAGAGAGGTGAGTCCTCATGGGTCCTCCGAGAGAGGTGAGTCCTCATGGGTCCTCATTGGTCCTCCTAGAGAGGTGAGTCCTCATGGGTCCTCCGAGAGAGGTGAGTCCTCATGGGTCCTCATTGGTCCTCCTAGAGAGGTGAGTCCTCATGGGTCCTCCGAGAGAGGTGAGTCCTCATGGGTCCTCATGGGTCCTCCGAGAGAGGTGAGTCCTCATGGGTCCTCATGGGTCCTCCGAGAGAGGTGAGTCCTCATGGGTCCTCATTGGTCCTCCTAGAGAGGTGAGTCCTCATGGGTCCTCCGAGAGAGGTGAGTCCTCATGGGTCCTCATTGGTCCTCCTAGAGAGGTGAGTCCTCATTGGTCCTCATTGGTCCTCCTAGAGAGGTGAGTCCTCATGGGTCCTCATTGGTCCTCCTAGAGAGGTGAGTCCTCATTGGTCCTCTAGAGAGGTGAGTCCTCATGGGTCCTCCGAGAGAGGTGAGTCCTCATGGGTCCTCATTGGTCCTCTAGAGAGGTGAGTCCTCATGGGTCCTCCGAGAGAGGTGAGTCCTCATGGGTCCTCATTGGTCCTCCTAGAGAGGTGAGTCCTCATTGGTCCTCCTAGAGAGGTGAGTCCTCATTGGTCCTCCTAGAGAGGTGAGTCCTCATTGGTCCTCCTAGAGAGGTGAGTCCTCATGGGTCCTCCTAGAGAGGTGAGTCCTCATGGGTCCTCCTAGAGAGGTGAGTCCTCATGGGTCCTCCGAGAGAGGTGAGTCCTCATGGGTCCTCATGGGTCCTCCGAGAGAGGTGAGTCCTCATGGGTCCTCATGGGTCCTCCGAGAGAGGTGAGTCCTCATGGGTCCTCATGGGTCCTCCGAGAGAGGTGAGTCCTCATGGGTCCTCATTGGTCCTCCTAGAGAGGTGAGTCCTCATGGGTCCTCATTGGTCCTCCTAGAGAGGTGAGTCCTCATGGGTCCTCATTGGTCCTCCTAGAGAGGTGAGTCCTCATGGGTCCTCCGAGAGAGGTGAGTCCTCATGGGTCCTCCGAGAGAGGTGAGTCCTCATGGGTCCTCCGAGAGAGGTGAGTCCTCATGAGTCCTCCTAGAGAGGTGAGTCCTCATGAGTCCTCATTGGTCCTCCTAGAGAGGTGAGTCCTCATGAGTCCTCCTAGAGAGGTGAGTCCTCATGGGTCCTCATTGGCTCCTAGAGAGGTGAGTCCTCATTGGTCCTCCTAGAGAGGTGAGTCCTCATTGGTCCTCCTAGAGAGGTGAGTCCTCATTGGTCCTCCTAGAGAGGTGAGTCCTCATGGGTCCTCCTAGAGAGGTGAGTCCTCATTGGTCCTCCTAGAGAGGTGAGTCCTCATGGGTCCTCCTAGAGAGGTGAGTCCTCATGGGTCCTCCTAGAGAGGTGAGTCCTCATGGGTCCTCCTAGAGAGGTGAGTCCTCATGGGTCCTCCTAGAGAGGTGAGTCCTCATGGGTCCTCCGAGAGAGGTGAGTCCTCATGGGTCCTCCGAGAGAGGTGAGTCCTCATGGGTCCTCCGAGAGAGGTGAGTCCTCATGGGTCCTCCGAGAGAGGTGAGTCCTCATGGGTCCTCCGAG
The DNA here is from genome assembly GCA_016806645.1 of Ophiodon elongatus. Classification (NCBI taxonomy): domain Eukaryota; kingdom Metazoa; phylum Chordata; class Actinopteri; order Perciformes; family Hexagrammidae; genus Ophiodon; species Ophiodon elongatus. Next base: position 1,831 of record JACSYO010000445.1, read on the forward strand.
AGAGGTGAGTCCTCATGGGTCCTCCGAGAGAGGTGAGTCCTCATGGGTCCTCCGAGAGAGGTGAGTCCTCATGGGTCCTCCGAGAGAGGTGAGTCCTCATGGGTCCTCCGAGAGAGGTGAGTCCTCATGGGTCCTCCGAGAGAGGTGAGTCCTCATGGGTCCTCCGAGAGAGGTGAGTCCTCATGGGTCCTCCGAGAGAGGTGAGTCCTCATGGGTCCTCCTAGAGAGGAGAATCCTTATTGGTCCTCCTAGAGAGGTGAGTCCTCATGGTGGTCCTAATGAGTCCTCTTGGTGGTCCTCCTCGGGAGTTAATCGTGTGTTTCTGTGTGTTGCAGAGGTCTCCGTCGCCTCGGGGATCCGGTCCCATCGACCACAACCTGGTCATCACCGTTGGCAACGAGCTGACTGGACCATCTGGCTCCGCCCCCTCACGCCACCATGACAGGTACTCGTGAGAAAGGACTTCTCATTGGCTCATCAGACTCCTGAAGGGTGGAGATGTGTTAAATCTTGTGTTTCCGTACAGAGACTACCCCCCTCGACCCGAGTACGAGCGGAGCCGGAGCCGGGGCCGGAGCCGGCCTCGCAGCCGGAGCCCCGACCGGAGCCGGGCCAAGAGCCAGGGCCGGAGCAAGAGTCAGGTGAGGAGCAAGAGCCGGCCTCGCAGCCAGAGCCACAGTCCGGACCGGAGCCGGGGCAAGAGCCGGGGCCGGAGCAAGAGCCGCAGTCCGGTCCGGAGCCGGGGCAAGAGCCGGGGCCGGAGCCGGAGCAAGAGCCGCAGTCCGGACCGGAGCCGGGGTAAGAGCCGGGGCCGGAGCAAGAGCCGCAGTCCGGACCGGAGCCGGGCCAAGAGCCGGGGCCGGAGCAAGAGCCGTCCCCGCAGCAGGTCCATGTCCAGGGGGCGGAGCCGAGGGCGGAGCCATGGACGCAGTAAGAGCCGGCGGAGGAGTCGCAGCGCGAGCAGCAGCAGCTCCAGCTCGAGCAGTGGAGACGACAGCGACGAGAAGTCCAGGAAGGAGTTCAGAGAGCTGGAGACGGCTCGGCGCCGGAAGGAGCTGGAGGAGATGCTGAGTCTGCCCACGAAGTCCATCCTGAAGAAACGCACCGACTCCGAGGACTCGCCGTCCCTCAGGGTAAGACACACACAACAACAACAACAACAACCACATTGTCTCGTTCAATAAGACGTTCCCGTCGCGGTGCATCAGGAGGTCTGTGGTCCAGAGGACTCACTCTGCTCTGTTTCCAGACCACCGACTCCCCTCGGGGTCCGGAGGGCTCCAACATCTCGCGGGTGGCCGACCAGCTGCTGCAGGCCGTGAAGGGCATGGAGCCCCACATGGTGGCCTCCATGCTGTCGGAGCTGCGGTCCGACCCCCAGATGGCTCACCGCGTCGGCCTCGAAGCTGAGATCAAAGAGATCCTCCACCTCCTGGGGGGGCCGGCGGGGGCCGCGGAGAAGGAGAAGGCGGACGACATCGACGACGAGGAGAAGTTCCTGTACGGAGACTCGGAGGAGCCCAAACCTCCGCCGGCATCCGAGCCCATCCGGCACCACGGGCTGGACCTGTACGGAGACGTGACGGAGGAGGCGCTGTACGGAGACTACCCCCCACAGAAGCACGCCATCGCTCAGGCGTACGGCCTCCCGCCGGGGGCCTCGCCTCACCTTCAGGCCCCTCCCACCATGGGGGAGGTGGAGGTGCGGTACGCGAGCCGGCCCTCCGTCAGCCCCGACCAGAACATCACGGTGCAGGTGCTGAACGCCGTCTTACCGCCGGGGATGGAGCCGCTGGAGGAGGGCGAGCGCCAGGCGCTGGAGGAGTACGAGAAGATCCAGGACCTGCTGAAGACCATTGGCCTGGACCTGGGCGTGACTGAGATCAGCAAGATGGCCGCCAGGACCAAAGAGCGTCTCCACGGTAACAAGCCACCTCCAAAGACGCCCACGCGCACCAGGCGCTACTCCTCCGGCAGCTCGGACGGCAGCCGGGGCCGCAGGAGGCGGAGCCGCAGCAGCAGCTCCAGCAGCAGCAGCCGGAGTCGCAGCCGCGGGCGGGGGGGCAGTGGCGGGCGGGGGGGCAGCTGGAGTAGCGGCGGCGGCGGCAGGAGGAGCTCAGCGCCGCCCAAATCTCACAAAGAGTCGACTGCCGGGCAGAGTGTTGCCGCGCTGCCACACAAAGAGCTGCCGCCTCAAACCCCCGACCCCAACATCCCCGCCGCTCACCCCGGGGTGCCCATACCCTCCTATCCCCCCTCACAGGTCCACGGCATGATGCCCCCCAACTTCCCCCCACCAGGTTACAGCCAGTACGGGAACTACCTTCCCTACATGCACCAGCAGTGGCCGCCCATGTACCCGCCGCCCCCCAACATGGCCCTGCCCCCCCAAACCGGCCCAGAAGAGTTCCCCCCCACTCTGCCCTACAAACACCCCTACGGCAAATTGGCCCCTGAGCCGGGGGCCAAAGGTCGGTCAAGTACTAAAGCCCAGCTTGTTGATAACCCGGTCATGAGGGGACAGGAAGTTGATGTAACTCTGGCTTGTTGTTTGTCCTCAGGGTTGATGGAGACTTCTCCGGACGGGGACAAGGGGAAGGTCAGCCGAGTGTCTGAGGAGCAGAACAACGAGAGCCAGAAACAAAAGGTCTGGCCTCCACTCACGATGTCCGGTGAGCGCAGCTGAAGCCGGGAAGAGAACCCGACTGACTTCCTGTCTGTGTGCTGTGTTCAGGTTCTGGAGGAGAGAGAGAAGCTGAAGCAGGAGCGAGACGTGCGGATGAAGAAGAAGGAGTATCTGATGAAGGAGCTGGAGCGGCTCAGGAAGCAACAAGGTGAGTCCACGCCGCCGCGCCGCCTCCGTCCTCCTGCAGAGCGTAGGCTGACGGACCGTGTGTTTCAGGGGAGCTGCTGAGGAAGAAGCGGCGGGAGAAGGGCGGCCACAAAGACCCTCTGCTGCAGGAGATCAGCCACCTGCAGGAGGAGGTCATGGCTCAGATCTCCAACCTGCGCAAAGAGCACGAGGCCGCCGAGAAGAAACGCAACGAGATCGAGAAGATCGCGCTCATCCTCGGCCTGATCCCGTCCGACCGGCCCCGCAGGGCCATCAAACCGCCGGGGGACCAGGAGGACGAGCCGCCGCCGCCAGAGAAGAAGAAATGTGAAGCGCAGCGGAGTCCTGAGGGTCGGCAGGCCGCCAGCAGCTCCACCACAAAGGTACAAACACCAGCAGAGGAGGTAAAACAGGAAGTACTACCGAATCATAGCTAGGGCTCCTGACGGGTTCCTTTAGCTGAGTTACAGCTAAATGTTCTGAACAGTGAGTGAAGCTTCATCTTTGATTCTGTGACTGAGATCCTTTGTCAGATAACAAGCGGGTCACCTGATCTCTGGGACTCAGCTTCATGGTCATTTCACTAGAAACTCTGTCTACTTTGATGTTTTTTTGACATTAAAAGCCTGTCAGGAAAGCCACCAACGGGCTTTTAATGTGAAGCGTCTCTGCAGGAAGTGTTGAGTATTATTGACGGTAGTTTAACTGCGAATGATTAAAAGAACCTGGAGGAACCGAATCTTATGAGGCATGGTCTTCATGGTGTCTCGGGTCGGGATAATCAAGATTGCCTGATCTTGTTTGAACATAGATAGCTCAGAGAGTTGTTCCTCATCAGCCTCAGTGGTGGTGACAGGAAGCTTACTGAGAACCGTAGAGCCGGTTTGATGTTCTTATCGATATCAAAGCGCCTGGCGGATTCTCTGGTGTTGAGTAAGGACTCTGAGCCGGAGCTCAGTGGAGGTAAGAAACTTCTACCTTCCTCCTTTAAAAACAGAACCGTTTGAGTGGATCCTGACTGTGTCCACTTGTCCCGCCATGTTGACTCTCCGTCTTTGTTTCTCAGCAGACCTCGGTGGCGGCGGCGGCGTGCAGAGCGTCTCCAGACGAGCCGCCCGCCGACGCCCCGGCTCCGTCCCCTGAGCCGTTTGAATACTACGACGCTGGAAACCACTGGTGCAAAAACTGTAACGTCACCTCCGGTTCCATGTTTGATTATTTCACTCACTTGCACAGCAAAACACACCGAAAGGTTTGTTTTTAGGTCTTCTACCTTTTTTACTCTACGTCTTTGTCCTCGTTATGGTTGAAAAGTTATTCATCAGCTGTTCTACTGTGGAACTAGATGGAGAATCAGTTTGATTATGGATCAGTCAACATAGATTAAAGAGGTTTAAACTGTGATGAGATTAGCTGATATATCAGTGCTAACTCTGGACTAACCTTCTGTTTCTACTGTGAAGAGTTTTCCAGCTTGTTCAGGGATGCTTTTATTGTGAAACTCTTGACTCTGAAACAGGAAGCTGTTCCTGTTTAAATCTAAGCTTCCTGTTTTCTTCTCTTGTTCAGCTGTAGCTCATCTGTTAGTAAAGACATGTTCTACATGTAGAGAACAGAGTTTAGTTAGAACGTCTACTGAACTAAAGAACATCTGTTGGTAAAGACACGTTCTACATTCAGACATGTAGAGAACAGAGTTTAGTTAGAACGTCTACTGAACTAAAGAACATCTGTTAGTAAACACACGTTCTACATGTAGAGAACAGAGTTTAGTTAGAACGTCTACTGAACTAAAGAACATCGTGTACGTCAGCTCTACTCCCGCGTATGTTCTCCAGGCGTAACGTCTCTCTTCGGTTCCTCAGACTCTGGACCCGTACGACCGGCCCTGGGCTTCCACTCCCACCAAAATCCTGAAGAACCTTCAGTCGGAAGAGAAGCTGACCAAACCCGCCAAAGGTAGGTGTCGGTTCTCCTCCTCCCCCCCCGAGTCCTCTCCACGCTGCTTTCTGTCCCCATGATGCTGGTGTTCGAGCCCCTGAATGTTGTTAGACGTCTTCTGCTTCCAGGTGGATCTCTGCTGCAGGTTCTGCAGGTTCTGTGTCTCTTAATGAAACAGTGCTGAGAGACAAAGCCTCTCTGGAGCCAGAGGAGACGCCTCTGATGTCGGTTCTTTAGTGTTTCATGTGAACGTAACGTTCTGCAGTAACCTCTGGAAGGTGCAGCTCATTCCCTCAAACATCCGTCCTTATTTACTCCACCTGCTGTAGTCGTCCTCGGCCTCCTCTGGTCGTCGTCCGTCTGTCCTCCACATGCTCTGTAACCACATGTCTCTGACAGGTCTGGAGACGGACGCGTCCACCAGGTAAACATGATTGGCCGTTGGCTTTCTGGCCGCTGTGTGTTCTAACGGGCTGCGTGTGTCTCGCTGCAGGTTCTGAGTTCCTGCTGCCGGTCCGAGGGTTCTTCTGCCTGCTGTGTAAACAATTCTATGGAGACGCCATCTGTGCAGAAGAGCACGTCACCACTCACGCTCACAACGAGAAATACAAGGTATTTAAGCCCCACCCCTTTGCTCTGCAGGAACTCGTGCATGTGGAGGGACAGTCCCGTTGGTATTTTATGGATACTAGAACTCTTATCGATACTCTTAATGGTTCTTTTTCATTATTTTGTGAGAAAAAAGATGATTATTTCAGAAAATAATCCACATTTGTTTAAGTTTTTCTTGAGCAGCAACACAAGAAGTTTAAAATCTTTCATCTACATTCTGAGCTCGTCCATGACCGAAGTGATTATGTTTCATTGACTCCTTATCTTGTGATCAAACTATGACATCACTAGCGTTACCTGCAGTAAAGCACAACTCCCAAGAACCGACAGCAGAACCGATGACTCCAGACCGCATCAATATGCCAGGTTTTACTCATTTAAAACCGCTTCCTGTTTAGAACCTGGTTCCGCTCGTCCATCATCGCTGGTTCTGCCTCTGATTCCTGGAATAATGATAATCATAAAGTCCCCTCCAGAACTGAGCATAACTAGAGGCTCTGCTCTCTGAAGGACAAATGCACCGTTGACAAATCTGAACCAAAATAATTAGTGATTGCGCCCCGTGATTTGGACCCGCTCCAAAGTGTTTTGGGTTCTTCGTTCCATCAAGTTCCATGAACATTAAACTTAAAAAAATAAAATCCCAGTGGAACCGAGAACCAGAACCTTCCAGGTCTTTGAGACATTTGTTTTTTCTTCTGATTGATCCAATGATCAGAGAGAAAAAGGCTCTGGAGACGTCGCCGTAGAAACCAGAGGCGCTTGTTTTGGTCGTGTCTGTCCTGAGGTTTGTATTTCAGACTCAGATCAGCCGGGTGGAGACTGAACGTTACCTGACCTCTGTTTGGTGCTCATGGTAAAACCTACGTCAAACAGGTAATAGAAGGCAAAGGGGCGATGCTAGTTTTTCAAACACCGATGTTTAGAGCGGTGATACGGTGTCAACATATTGTTGACATGGAAACCAAACCTCGAACGCTTTGCCGTTGAAGCGCTACGTTTTATTGGTCCAGGTTTGGTGGTTTCTCTCCACAACACCTCCTCACAGCGTGGCTGTGATCCGTCTGATATTCTACATCCACATGTTCGTCCAGTCGTGTCGTGAGAACGATGAACCGCGCAGCCGTAACTCCCACATGACCTGAACGCATCCAAAGCAGATGTGAAATCAGACCCATGTTTCCAAGCTCTAGTTTTTATTTTAAACAGTATTTCAGTTATTCATTTCATGTTCTGGTCAGAAGTATCTTCTCACGCTCTTCTTTCTGTTTCAACGCCTCCTTCCCCAGAAACAAATGTACGAGAACCCTTTGTATGAACAGAGGAGGAACCTGGACCGGCAGGCCGGACTGGCCTCCGAGACCAGCGGGAAGAAACGCAAACACGAGGACGAAGACAAAAGCAACAAGGACGAAAAGTCCAAACACAAAAAGGAGAAAAGGGACAAGGAGAAAAAGAAGGAAGAGTCCGACGCGGTTCAGAAGGAGGATAAAATTAAAAAGGAGGAAGAGGAGGCGAAGCCGAGCAAGAAAGAGGAGGAATTTAAGAATGCCAAAAGCCTGGAAGAGGAAAGGCCTACGTACAGCAAGAAAGATGAAGAAGAAAAGTTCAAGAGCAGCAAGAAGGAGGATAAACACCGCTCCGGCAGGGAGGCGGAGGAGAGGGTTAAACACAGCAGGAAAGACGACGACGACCGACACAAACACAGAGAAGAGGAAGGTCGGTACCGGTATCGCAGGGATGAAGAGGACCGATATGACAACCGTCCCAAATACGGGTCGAGAGATGACGAGTACAAATACGGTCTGTATTCAGATTTCAGATCCAAACATGACGAAGGGAAACTTAAGGCTGAGAAGGAAGCTTTTAAAAAGCTTGAGCCAGGAAAACCAGCAGGGAAACCAGATGTCAACAAGCCTGAACCTCCACCGAAGCCCTACGACCCGCCCAAAGTCCTCTGTGGACCCAGTCCGGCCATGAGGGCAAAGCTCCGCAAGCAGAGTCTGGAAACCGGCAAACCACCGCCTCCGGCTGCGACCACGACTCCCACGTTTGGGAAGTTCACATGGAAGAAGAAAGAGAGTATTCTGGCGAAGGAGGCAGAGAAAGTTGCCGCAGAGTTCATCAAAGAAGACGAAGCAGCTGCAAAGCAGAACCCGGTCTCAGCGGAGGATTCTTTTGCTAAATCTATGGCCGTTGCCAAGGAGATCGCCCACAAGCTGGGGGGCCACAACACCACGCCTCCTTGGGTGTTCAACCGGGCCAACCGGGGAAGGATCCGGCCTAACCTCCCTGCACCTGCTGCAGTCCTGAGGAAAACCGCCATGATGGGTAAACCCGCCCCTCTGAATACCTTCCTCTCCATTATACCCCAAAACACAGGATCTGCTCCGATAGAACAACCCTTATTCTGTGATGGACTCACAAGGGCTCTTAATGCCCAGAATGCACTGCTGGAAAATAAACCTCAGCCACCAAGTGGTGCTCCTGGGACATCCGACGAGGCAATGCCTCCACCTCCGGTGTCAAGACCTGCGCCACCAGAGGCTAAACCTGCGCCACCAGTTTGTAACCCTGCGCCACCAGTTTTTAAACCTGCGCCACCAGTTTGTAACCCTGCGCCACCAGTTTCTAAACCTGCACCAGTCGAGGCAAAGCCTGCACCATCTCTGGCTAAACCAGCACAGCCAACAATGATAAAGATCGTGTCCGACGTGGCAGCTCCCGGCGTTCCAGAGGGCGAGCAAACTCGTACAGTTTTTGTCAAGCCTCCACCTTTCATGAACATGGGCGACGGACCTCATAAGTCTGAGAAACTTAAGAGTAACCTGGCTGCAGCTAAAGCCCAGGACTTATTCAACATCTTCTACAGCAAGGTTGGCCAATCGGGCGCCTCCTCAATCACCAAACCAGCAACGGACACCAGTGCTGACAGGAGCAGCACCAACAAAAGTCAGCTTCTTACCACACAAGCGCCAAAACCACAACCTCAGCTTCTAACGCAGTCCCAACCTCCATCTGAGGTCTGCAAAGCTCCACAACCAGACTCACCAAGTCCCCAAACCCGGCCAGAACCAGTCATTCAGATTGAATCTGTTTGGTCCTTGCAGCCTTCCCCAACTCCACCACCTGAAGTGGTTCCATCTGAAACCCAGCCAAGACTGAATCCACAAGCCCAGTCTGAGGCTCAGAGTGCACCCCAAAACCAGTCCTCGACTCCTAAATCTCAGTCCCCAACCAAGCCTGCTGAGCTGGAACCAACACCTCAAACTTCGTCCCCGCCCCATCTGGCCCCTCAAATCCACACAGACCCCCAACCAGACCAGGACACCCAGTCCCTGCTCCATCTGGCCCCTCAAATCCACACAGACCCCCAACCAGACCAGGACACCCAGTCCCTGCTCCATCTAGAGACCCATCCTGACGCGGCTCCAGAACCTGCTCCCAAGCCAGGCCCCAAAACTAGAGGCAAGACGACTCCAGCAAAGAGAACTCCTCCTGCCCCCCGCCCTGTCCGACAAACCAGATCTCAAACCAGAAACCAGACCCGCCAGCAGCAGAGCCAGTCCGAGCCTGAGCCGGCTTCAGGAGATTCTGACTCGGCAGCTTCGGACCCAAAGGGGCTGGACTCGTCCGATCCCGGCTCTGGGTTGCTGATGGAGGAGGGCACGCCCAGCGAGGAGGACCCTCCGATGATGGAGATCACCCCTGAAACCCTGGGCCTCCCCGCAGACATGACCTCTCTGGATTTTGATTATGATTTTAACTTTGAGTAGCAGCTGACCTCAAAGCCAGGAAGTCTCTGATCAATGATCGACTGGACTTGAAGGCAGCTGGCGAGAAAGACGCTGACAGACTTGAGACTTTTAAGACTCGGACCTTTATCCGTTTAAAGCACCAGTTTGACATTTAGGAAACTTTGTTGTCCGTCTTCTCCAGAGTTCAGGACGTCTCTAGAGAGTCCAGGACGTCTCCAGGACGTCTCCAGAGAGTCCAGGACGTCTCTAGATTCCAGGACTTCTCTAGGAAGTCTCTAGAGAGTCCAGGACTTCTCCAGAGAGTCCAGGACGTCTCTAGAGAGTCCAGGACTTCTCCAAAGAGTCCAGGACGTCTCTAGAGAGTCCAGGACTTCTCCAGAGTCCAGGACGTCTCTAGAGAGTCCAGGACTTCTCCAGAGTCCAGGACGTCTCCAGACCTGCAACCTTTTATTGAAAACAAGAAGTCCATGAATATTTAGTGAAGAGTTCGAAGGTTCTTAATGTGGTTCAGGCTGAGAACATTTCAGGGGTGGAGGACGATTAACGGGACAAAGAAGCTGAAAAATGAGCAGAGTTAGATTTATTTTTTCAGATGTTCCTCTAATCTTGTAAATTATTGGATAATATTTTCTCTTCAGGCGTCTAAAATTACACAAATATTCTCCTTTTAGTTTGTGACCCACAGAAAGACCACCAGAGCTCCTTTTAAAGTGAAACGGGTCTGGAAAGCACATGTTGTACTGACCCCAATGTTTGTGGGTTCTGACCCGCCGCCTCCTCCTGAAGGTAAAGTACCAACACCTCCTGTTCCCTTGTTTTCTACTCGTTTAGTTCTCCTCACCAGCCGGACCAAAGCAGCTCAGTTGTTGGTTGGCGTGTTGACTGGAGATCCAGGATCTGATTCCTAGAGAGTCTGGTCTGAGGTCTGAGGTCTGAGGTCAGAGGTCAGAGGTCAGATGAGAACCGAACTCGTCTCATGGATCTGTTGCTTCAAGTAGTTTTAATAAAAGTTAGTGGAGAAACGACTGCAGCTGTGTCCTGATTATTATACAGGGTTACCAAGTACTTGTACTCACATACTGTACTTTAGTCATACCTTGAGGTATTTGTACTTCCTACATGTAGTACTTTATACTGTACTACATCTCAGAGGTACATGTAGTACTTTAAACTGTACTACATCTCACAGGTACATATAGTACTTTATACTGTACTACACCTCAGAGGTACACGTAGTACTTTATACTGTACTACATATCAGAGGTACATATTGTAATTTATACTGCACTACATCTCAGAGGTACATATTGTATTTTATACTGTACTACATACTTTTTACTGTACTACATCTCAGAGGTAACTTGTAATTTTTACTGTACTACATGTCAGGTAAATATTGTACTTTTTACTGTACTACACTGTACTTGTACAGATTCAGATTATTAATCAATAATTAAATATTCATAAATGATGTATTATATTATATAAAAAGTAAACTTTATTTATAATTGTTATTTTATTATTTT
>JACSYO010000446.1:5000-20000 GCA_016806645.1 Ophiodon elongatus
CTACGCTGCGTCTTCATTACGTTCACGATTCCAGAAACTGAATCTGGCTTTCACAAAACATTCAAACACAAACAGCTGAACGTGTGATGTTTCTCTCAGAGCAGGAACACCACCCGTTGGTGCTCCGCTTCTGCTGACGGAGCGTTCCCTTGATCACCGTGCTCCACCTCTACAAGTCTGTTCCACCTCTACAAGTCTGCTCCACCTCTACAAGTCTGTTCCACCTTTACAAGTCTGCTCCACCTCTACAAGTCTGTTCCACCTCTACAAGTCTGCTCCACCTCTACAAGTCTGCTCCACCTCTACAAGTCTGTTCCACCTTTATAAGTCTGCTCCACCTTTACAAGTCTGCTCCACCTCTACAAGTCTGTTCCACCTCTACAAGTCTGCTCCACCTTTACAAGTCTGCTCCACCTCTACAAGTCTGCTCCACCTCTACAAGTCTGTTCCACCTTTACAAGTCTGCTCCACCTCTACAACTCTGTTCCACCTTTACAAGTCAGCTCCACCTCTACAAGTCTGTTCCACCTTTATAAGTCTGCTCCACCTCTACAAGTCTGCTCCACCACTACAACTCTGCTCCACCTCTACAAGTCTGCTCCACCTTTATAAGTCTGTTCCACCTTTATAAGCCTGCTCCACCACTACAAGTCTGCTCCACCTCTACAAGTCTGCTCCACCTTTATAAGTCTGCTCCACCTCTACAACTCTGCTCCACCTTTACAAGTCTGCTCCACCTCTACAAGTCTGCTCCACCTCTACAAGTCCGTTCCACCTCTACAAGTCTGCTCCACCTCTACAAGTCTGCTCCACCTCTACAAGTCTGCTCCACCTTTAAAAGTCTGCTCCACCTCTACAAGTCTGTTCCACCTATATATCTATGCTATAGATATAAGATCTATACATATAGATCTTGATCTACAGATATAGATCTATATCTATATAGATCTGTATCTATATAGATCTATAGATCTACATCTATATATATCTATCTATAGATATAGATCTATATATATAGATCTATAGATCTACAGATATAGATCTATATCTATATAGATCTATAGATCTATATCTATATAGATCTAGATCTGTTTCAGTAACTGAGCGATCCTCCTGGATTTAGTTTATTCCTGATTAAATGAAGCACCACTGAGGTTCTTGTCTGATTGATTGAAGGATCCCTGACATCAACACTTTTTTTTCACACCTGTTTGATGTGTGAAGTCTCATCGTCTCTGATTTTAGGCTGATTAGTGAAATGTTCATATAATTGGCACGTGGGAGGGAAAAAAGACTAATACAAAAATAATAGTCTTTTTTGTGTGTTTTTCCTGTAAATGAACCCGACAGCTTCCCAATAAACGTGTTCCCTCTTTGCTTCAAATCAACCAATCAAATCCATACGCTTTAGTAACGTGACATTATAGAGCAGAGGTCTTCAACCGCTTTTGACCCACGGACCGGCCTTCAAGGTGTGGGCGATAAATATGATGTAATAAAATGATACGACCGGCATGAAAACAAATATAAAGTACATAAAACATAGAACTCACCATTACCTGAATTATCTCCACATATTCTGCAGAGTGAGAATCTCCTGGAGGATGAATCGTATTTTAAGTAGGACTCATGATGTTGTCTTTAATAAAGCTTTCTTCTTCTTGGAAGTCGTAGGCTCTTCTTCTTCTTCTGGCTCCTCATTGGTTCTTTTCCTCTTCTTCTTCTTCTTCTTCTTCTTCTTCTTCTTCTTCTTCTTCTTCTGGCTCCTCGTTGGTTCTTTTCCCCTTCTTCTTCTTCTTCTTCTTCTTCTTCTTCTTCTTCTTCTTCTGTCTCCTCATTGGTTCTTTTCCCCTTCTTCTTCTTCTTCTTCTTCTTTTTCTTCTTCTTCTTCTTCTTCTTCTTCTTCTGTCTCCTCATTGGTTCTTTTCCCCTTCTTCTTCTTCTTCTGTCTCCTCATTGGTTCTTTTCCCCTTCTTCTTCTTCTTCTTCTTCTGTCTCCTCATTGGTTCTTTCCCCCTTCTTCTTCTTCTGTCTCCTCATTGGTTCTTTTCCCCTTCTTCTTCTTCTTCTTCTTCTTCTTCTTCTTCTTCTTCTTCTTCTTCTTCTTCTGTCTCCTCATTGGTTCTCATCCCCTTTCCAGAGAATCTCTCCAAAGACCTTTGTTTTTACTCACGTTTACTCGCTTGTGGGCTTAGTTTTTTGGGGTAACGTGTCACGTGACCGGCACCGGTCCGCGGCCCGGTGGTTGGGGACCACTGATATAGAGGACTCTCCTCCTTCCCAGGACCAGGTGCACCACACCTGGGCCGAGCAGCATAGGGAACACATCCGTAACCACCCCTCTTAAAACAATGAACACACAGTTTGTCACACAGTTCACCGTGATATTGTTATTCATTGAAATAAGCGAGCGCTACTCACCAGGTCTGTGAGTGAAAGTCGGTCCATCACACACCTGAGCAACACATCCTCCGGTTGAAGTTCACCTTCACAGGCGAATCACCGCCGGTGGTCCTCAAATAAGTCGGTGAACTGAGTAAAATAAGTACGGAAGCCCTGTCAGAGGACGACATGTCCATGTGGCGTGTTGTGTTTTGGTTTTCATGCGTTCTTGAGATTAAAATCTATGATCCTTGAATCTTTGAGAACAACAACACTTTGGGGCGCCGGTCTCCTGGGTCAACGTATCCTCGGACAACACTTCCTATGATGTCTTATGAAAAGTTAATCCTTATTTTCTCGTAGGTTTTTAACAACACGTGTCAATTAATTTCTGCTGGTTATATGAACACAGTCATCAAAATAAACTTGTGTTGAAACAACAGTCACGTTCATGAATAGATTATGATTTGGGTTAAAATAACTACAGAAGTGCCGTTACTGAAGTTCTTAAGCTACGTGATGAATAAATCATCTCCTCATACAACAATTCCAATGATATCAAATTTAGTATTCGCTTTCCTACTAAAGTCCAGCAACACGGGTCGATCTCAGCTCGTCACAAGAACACACTCTTCTCAAAATTAACTTCCTCCTTTAAAGGAATCAACTCAGATGGGTTTATGAAAGCAGACCTGGTAGTTATTTTTAGGAAAAGATGGTTTACGTGACGAATAAATCCACGCTTTCTTCTGGTTTCATATGAGGAACAAACATCGGCCTCGCGGAGGAAATATTGCTTTTTGTTGGACCCGTCCACCTCTCTATCTGTCCTGTGTGTCTTTGTATTAATATTATCATTATTATTATTATTATAAGAACAGCTGAATATGCTGGATGAGACCAGCCTGTAACACTGAATCTTCTCTTGGTGTCTTACTCTCTGTAGTGTTGGTGTTGTGACTCCTCCCGCCTCTTTACACAGCTTACATCCTTGAAGTGTCTTAAATTAGATTATGATAAATATTTCCCTGCAGGATTCTCTAGTTCATTTAGAGATGATTACTTTACAAACGGTGTCTCCTGGTTAATGATGCTGGTAATTGATGTAGGTCCTCTGTAGATGATGAGACTTTTCACACAAACATCAGTTTGCTACTTCCTCTCTGGTTGTTTCTGAACTATTTAAAAAAAAAAAATATGCACATATTTGAATTAAATCCGACACATCGTGACAATGTTTTGCTTTGCCACCTGTGATTTTTGCCATTTTAATTACCCGAATGGCAGCAGAGATCGTGTTGTGATGATTCAATCACGTTCAGGAGACGACACTCATTGTTTTCTCCTCGAAGCAGCAACAGAAACACGTCCGGAAGTTTCTGAATTACAGCAAACACAATTTCCATCCTTAACCCAGGGCCACGCGCACACACACACACACACACACACACACACACACACACTGGATTGTGAATATCAGGGTGCCAACGACGCTCTAGCTGTTTCCCCGGTGAGTTGTATGTAAATATTGACGAGCGGCGGCGCCTGCTGCCGCGGTGCCGGAGCTGTCAGCGTTCACGTTTCATTTCCTTTGACATATGCAGATGAACGACGGGATGGAAGCGGCGCTGAAAAAAAAAAAAAAAAAAAAGGTGATAAGTCTGTTCAAGTGCACGGTGATTTCATGTGGTTGTGTCGGAGCCTGTCACGTGGGTTAGGGCTGTCGGGGTCAGGGGTCGCGTGGCCGACGGCCTTCAACCCGTCATGTGACGCTCAGACAGCCAGTCATGTGATCCAGCATCCAGACGGTTAGCATTCCTGGTTGATTTAACTGTGATTTATAATTATTTTTAATTTTTTTGACTGTTTGGACAAAATAAGCCGATTACGATATCACCATTTTCACCATTTTCTGACATTTCATGGAGGAATTATTTGATTAAAAGAAAAGTGAATACATATAGCGCCATGATGGGAAAAAAAGCATAATTAACGTAACAACTTAAATTTTGCTCAATGTAACAATACATTTGTAAATATGTCATTTAGACACGATTTTATTTTGGCATAATCAAAATAACCAGAAGATATTAAACTAAGCAAAACCATTAATATTTATGTTAACGAAGCTGGAAGTTTAATTTGTTGGAGATCTGTTGTGTTCCTGATGCAGGACTTTATTTTATGAAACATTATTATATGTCCCATCACCTTTTACAGCGGGCTTCGGGGACGTGGCGAGGCGACAGCCTCACAGATGATTAAATTAAGACTGTTTGGTAATTTATTCCAAAGTGTTGCAGAGGGAACATATGTTGTGTTTCTCCCGAGGAGCCCTTTTGTTACCGACTCATTAATATACTTTAAAAATAACGAGTGCGAGAAAGAATCAGCTTCAAACCTTCAGGAGAGAAAAGTCAGATCAGAACGACTTCTGGCTTCAAATGCAGAGATTTGACCTTTTATTGTTTGATTCCATGTATTATTATTATTATCATGAAACAAACTCCATCATAACACTGTAATTACAGGCAGTTTTTACTCATTTAATCAACAAGTTCATACCAAAGAAACAAGAGGAGCCAAACGAGACAAACCCAACATTTATTAGATGATTTAAAGATTAATTTAATGGTGAAACAATATCAATAATACTCCCTCCTTGTGCAGAACAGCTTGTGGGTGTTGAAGCAGGAAGTGGTTTTGTAAACAGTGACGGACGTTTAGAACTGACATATGGATCATAATTTCACCTGCCTCCTAAAAGTTACGTTACCTGACAACGTTTTGAGAGGAAACATATTTTCTTGTGGATTAAATTTGCTGTTGACGTCTCATAAATGAGTTTAGGCCGCGTGGAGAGGAGGTCCTGGTGGTGGACGGGTCAGAAGAACACAGCTGTTTGGGTCCTGGACTTATGTTGGGTTTTGGTTTTGGTTCCGTTTTGCAGCACTTTGATGTTTTATTACTAAATCTAACCTTTTGTTTTGTTGCAATTTACAAAATTAACCATTTCAAACTGTTTCAAACTGTTTCAAATTGTTTCAAATGTTTCAAATTGTTTCAAACTGTTTCAAACTATTTCAAATTGTTTCAATTGTTTCATATTTTTTCACATTTTTTTCAAAATGTGAAAAAATGTTTCAAATTGTTTAAAAAAATGTCAAAGTTTTTAATTTTTTTTCAAAATGATTCAAACAAATTTCAAAATGTTTAAATTTTTTCAAAATGTTTAATTTTTTCAAATTGTTTAATTTTTTCAAATTGTTTCAAATTGTTTTAATTGTTTTATATTTTTTCAAATATTTTCAAATGTTTTCTAAATGTTTCACATTTTTTCTAAATGTTTCACATTTTTTTAAATGTTTAATTGTTTTTCAAAATGTTAAATTTTTTCAAATTGTTTAACATTGTTTAAAATGTTTCAAATTGTTTCATATTTTTTCAAATATTTTTCAAAATGTTTCAAATTTTTTAAAAATGTTTCAAATTTTTGTATGATCCAGCTGTACCTGGAGGTCCTGTATGATCCAGGTGTACCTGGAGGTCCTGTATGATCCAGGTGTACCTGGAGGTCCTGTATGATCCAGGTGTACCTGGAGGTCCTGTATGATCCAGCTGTACCTGGAGGTCCTGTATGATCCAGGTGTACCTGGAGGTCCTGTATGATCCAGCTGTACCTGGAGGTCCTGTATGATCCAGGTGTACCTGGAGGTCCTGTATGATCCAGCTGTACCTGGAGGTCCTGTATGATCCAGCTGTACCTGGAGGTCCTGTATGATCCAGCTGTACCTGGAGGTCCTGTATGATCCAGGTGTACCTGGAGGTCCTGTATGATCCAGCTGTACCTGGAGGTCCTGTATGATCCAGCTGTACCTGGAGGTCCTGTATGATCCAGCTGTACCTGGAGGTCCTGTATGATCCAGCTGTACCTGGAGGTCCTGTATGATCCAGCTGTACCTGGAGGTCCTGTATGATCCAGGTGTACCTGGAGGTCCTGTATGATCCAGGTGTACCTGGAGGTCCTGTATGATCCAGCTGTACCTGGAGGTCCTGTATGATCCAGCTGTACCTGGAGGTCCTGTATGATCCAGCTGTACCTGGAGGTCCTGTATGATCCAGGTGTACCTGGAGGTCCTGTATGATCCAGCTGTACCTGGAGGTCCTGCTGTGTGTGAGATCCATCCTGCTGCTTCACTTACCAACTCACCAACAAACAAACACATCAACGTAAACACACAAAGCCAGAGGCTCACGCGGGAGCTGAGACGAGGTGGATTTTCAAAATCAAATCAAACTTAATGTGATGAAACGAGAAATTAAAACTCTTTCTACATGATATTTCCCTGAGTCGATGAGAGGTTCTGGGACAGACGATGTCATTGTGTGCAGATTGTAAAGCCCTCTGAGGCAAATTTGTAATTTGTGATTTTGGGCTATACAAAAATAAATTGAATTGAATTGAATTGAATATACTTTTCCTGATGTGATTGTATTTATGTTGAATTGTGCTTTAATGAATATTTAACATTTTCACTCAACAACAACAACAATAGAGAACAAACAGCAGCTTTAATCAGCTGCTTATGAATGTGAGTGATTATGTTTTTCTTAAGAAGCAGACCTCCTGCAGGAAACACACACACACACACACACACACACACACACACGCATACACACACACACACACACCACTCTTAAAACATTTGAGGGAAAACATGATGTAAATAATCAACTAGAGAAAAAACAACATAATTTGGTTTTCATCAAAACATTTCACAAACACAAGATTTCTGAATTTGTTTGTTTATTTTTTGTGTGTGTGTGTATCAACACTACTTTATATAAAACATAAATGTAATATATATAATATATATATAAAAATATATATATTATATATATAGTGTGTGTCAAAATTTACTTTAAGTACCTCACATGCATATATTTTAACCATTAATATTTTATATTTACTTTCATTTTATTAATAATCTAAAATATCTCAGTAACAATGTCAGTTTGTGTGTGTTTTATGATTGTTTACTCACCTCTGCACTACCACACACACACACACACACACACACACACACACGCTGTTACACACGTATTACTGCATGTGTTTGCACCAGATTCTGCATGTTTTCCTGCTTGCCAGCATGTGTGTGTGTGTGTGTGTGTGTGTGTGTGTGTGTGTGTGTGTGTGTGTGTGTGTGTAGACAATCAGTCTTCGGCCCAACACACACAGTAATAGAGTCCGCCGGGACACGAGCAAGTCTACAGTTGCTAGCTGTAAATTGACCTGTGTGTGTGTGTGTGTGTGTGTGTGTGTGTGTGTGTGTGTGTGTGTGTAGAGGGAGGAGGGGGCGGGAGGAGGTAGGGGGGGTTGTCCATAGAGAGCCATAATAACTGTTATCTCTCCCATAGGCCCTTATCATTTCACACACACACACACACACACACACACACACACACACACACACACACAGCAGCAGTGATAATTAGAGAGCTTTAGTCTTCAGGTCAGATATGAAGCAGACAGAGAAATCTGAAGAAATATACAATAAATTCAGAAACAACAGATAAAAGCTGAGAAATATTAAAGACACTGAACTTGCTTTACGTCAGTAAAAGTACAAATACCGCAGTGTAGAAATGCTTTGTTACAGTTAAACTAAGTTAAAGTACAAAAGTATTAATATTAAAGTATACTTAAAGTAGTAGTTACAGTATGGCCCATTTCAAAGTTTATTTTATTATTGCATTATAATTATCATACAATGTTACGGTTTAATATAGTAATTCTACAGCAGCATACTCCTGAATCACAGTAATATACTGTAATAATGACTGTGTAGTCACAGTATACAGCTGTCATTTCACAGTAATCGACTGTGAAAGTAATGCAATTAAAAGCCATTTACTGTGAATTTAAAGTCATATGCTGACGTTTAAGTCTAAAAAAAAATGTTTTAACAACTTAATAAAAAACACGTGACTTTTACTTTGGCGATGTGAAGGAAACACAAGTTTAAATATTTTAAATGACTTTTAGCTGATTTGTTTCTGAAGAAACGGAATAACAAGCGGCACCTTAAATCCTGTGTGTGTGTGTGTGTGTTTGTGTGTGTGTGTGTGTGTGTTTAATTGCACCAGCTCTGTTCTGTCCACGGCTGCAGGTTGTTGGTTAATTGGTGCTGGAGGCTGAGCTCGTTAGCTCTGCTCTCATCTGCCTCCCAAACAGCCTCACACCAATTACTACATCCCCACCACACACACACACACACACACACACACAAACTCCCCCCTTGTTTGTGTGTCTCTCATCTTTTTTTTGTCATATTCTAATTAGTTTTACTGCTACGGCCATAATTAAAACCAATGCAGCCAAAGTAGGTTATGTTTACATTGTTAGTGTAATAATTCAGAATGTCAAAAAAAAGAACAAATGAATAAACTTCTTCATATAATTAAAAACCTAGAGATGTTATTGCTAAAAGTTAGTTAGTGATATGTGATGTAATATTTGCATTTTTACAAATAAAAAACGTTTGTCCTTTATTGTCCTATCTGTGTTTTTTAGCGCCTTATTGTCCGACATATTTTCACATTTCCACCTGTGAAGTCACTTTGTTTCCTCAGTGGATCTGAAGTAAAGAAAAAAAAACTTTATTTATAAAGCAATCTATGAACAAGGTCACAAAGTACTTCAAAGCAGATAAAAACAGATAAACAACGATAAAATAAAATACACACGAGCGGATCATAAAACACTTAATGAAGTAAAACATCTACAATCTTTATGGTTTTGGTTTCTAGTTTCTAGTTCCTGATTTCTGTTAAAGCTGCATTCTCTCTCCTGACCACCAGGGGGCGACTCCTCTGGTTGTATAGAAGTCAAAGCTTCATGTTAAAGCTGCATTCTCTCTCCTGACCACCAGGGGGCGACTCCTCTGGTTGTATAGAAGTCAAAGCTTCATGTGTTAAAGCTGCATTCTCTCTCTGACCACCAGGGGGCGACTCCTCTGGTTGTATAGAAGTCAAAGCTTCATGTGTTAAAGCTGCATTCTCTCTCCTGACCACCAGGGGGCGACTCCTCTGGTTGTATAGAAGTCTATAGAAAATGACTCTACTTCTCAGTAAACATTGTAAACATGAGTTCATGTCTCAATCTCTAGTTTCGCGTTTTAGGGCGGGGCTACAAGGTGATTGACAGTCAATGTTTAAATTTGACATTTAGCATCTTATCTTTGGTTATGTTTTCATTTTATATCTTATTAAATATTGAAGATGCATATCTCTCTCTCTCTCTCTCTCTCTCTCTCTCTCTCTCTCTCTCTCTCTTTCTCTCTCTCATTATCCTGCTGGTTGAGTCTGTGTGGGCAGATTACAGCCTTTTCAATGAAACCCTCCTCTCAATAGGAAGGTACAGCTGTGTGTGTGAGTGTGTTATTGAGTGTTTGCACGTGTCTCACCGTGTGTGCGTGTGTGTTGTGTGTCCTCTCCTATTTGTGTGTGTGTGTGTGTGTGTGTGTGTGTGTGTGTGGGGAGGCCCATTAGTAAGCAGTTGATTGACAGACTCAAGGACGGTGTGTTCTGCAGCTCGGCTTCATTAGCACAGGTGTTGGAGTGCGTCTGTGAGTAAGACTGTGTGTGTGTGTGTCGTTTCAGCAAATACCCAGAAACACCACGTGCTCGTGTGACATCGCCCCCTAGTGGCCGTATGTAGTACGACACCTGTTTGTTCATCTAGGTGGACGTTTTGATAAAAAAAACAGATCTAAATTGTTGCAGCAGAACTGGAGATCTCGTCTTTTTTTATTTCACACATCCATGGCCTATATTACCCACAATGCAACTCAACCACAAACATTCATGAGCTGTTTTCCTGTTACATTCTTTATGTTTGTATTTAACGTAGTTTACGTACTTACATGACGTCAAATATGTAATAATGACATGCGGAAATGTTGGAAATGGCTTAATATTCATACGCCTTCCAATCGAGGGGTCCCGTCCAGCCCAGTGAAGCCAAAGCTTCAGGGGCGACTCCTCTGGTTGTATAGAAGTCAAAGCTTCATGTGTTAAAGCTGCATTCTCTTTGGGGGGTTTGGTTGTTGGTGTTTGTGTTGTGTTTTTTGGGGGGGTTTGGTTGTTGGTGTTTGTGTTGTGTTTTCTCCTGACCACCAGGGGGCGACTCCTCTGGTTGTATAGAAGTCTATAGAAAATGACTCTACTTCTCTCTTGATTTATTCCCTCAGTAAACATTGTAAACATGAGTTTATGTCTCAATCTCTAGTTTCAAGTCTTCTTCAATACAGCATGATGTTCATTTAGTAAATTATGGTCCATTTAGAGTCAAACAGACCATAAAGCAGGGGATGATTTTGTTTGCAAGTAAACAATAATAAGTCTTATTGTGACATTTTTGCAATTGAGGCTTTCAGGAGGTCTTAAGTGTCGTTTAAGGGGTCTCAAACCCCCGTACACCCTCGTATTTTGCACACTGACACCTTCCCATGAGACCGGGTCGGACCTCACTGACGCTCTGGTGTCTGAATGGGATCAAATCCCTGCAGCAGCTGCAACATCTGCTTTTGTATCCACATGTTTGTCTATGATGTGAAGCATTGATTATATTCACGGGAGTTTCCAGGTACCACAGATCCTCCGGGCTCTTTCACAATAAAAGCAGGAAAAGCTCAGATTTCAAGATGTCACCTGACGTCACGGAGAGGCGTCCACCTCAGGTGTGGTCTGCGTATCAATAAACAGGTTATATTTTTACATCAGCAGCAACGTGTACTCATCATCGCTCACTTTATTAAACACAAACACATTTAGTGGGAGATTCAGGAGTTTGAGGCCTCACAGAAAGAAAACAAAAGAAATGTTTTGCTTTGCAGACTCGTGGCGTGCACACACGCACACCGACTCGCTCTAATTGTTTCCCTCACCGCTGTGTGTTGTGTGTTGTGTGTTGTGTGTTGTGTGTTGTGTGTTGTTGTCGGTGTGCCTTTCCAGCTGCCCTGTGAGAGAAGGTGTTCCCAGCGGGCTCCACACATACAGCTACTGAAGCCTTGTTAGAGCTTATAATGAGCCATAAAAGTGCTCAACTGTACCTAACATGCATGTGAATATCACCTGCACACACACACACACACACACACACACACACACACACACACACGCACACACACAGCGCTCTCCCGCAGGAACAAATAAAGCCATATTGTCCCCGGTCTGATTGCTGTGATAATTAATGTAGCATACGAGCAGGAAACCACACTGAGACCAATTACACCGGAGAGAGGGAGAGACGGAAAGAAAGGAGAAGACAGGAAGAAATACAGGGAGCGAATACTTCAGTATCAGTAGTAATACCACCGTGTAGAAATACTCTAAAGTCCTGAATCGAAGTATTTACATCAGCACGATGTACCAGAAGTAATATTTCATTATATTATTGTAAAAGTATCGATACATTTATGTGTCCCTTTGATGTTGCAGCTGGTAAACTTGGAGCTATGTATTTTTATATTCTTATATATTTCCCAGAGGGACCAATGAAGTATTATTGTACAATAATACATCGTAATTAATTGGCTGTAAATCATACTTTTTATTAATTTATCTGAATCTGCAAAGTAACGAAAAAAAAAGTAAAAAGTACAATATCACCCTCTGAGATGTAAGAAATATTCAAACAAAGTACATAAAAACTGTACTTAAGTAGAGTATTTACGTACATGTACTCAGTTACTTTCCACCACTGGAAGCATCGAAAAAGAGGAAGAGGAAGGGGAAGAGGAAGAGAAAGAGGAAGAGGAAGAGGAAGAAAATATAGGACAGATCAAAAACAGAGGTGAAATTTATTTACTTTAATTTTTTTGTTTTGCTTCACGGCACAAATAAGATAACAATAAAAGTTAAAATACAAAGACTCAAAACAGAAGAAAAGTGAAGTTTCATATGTAGAGGAGTGTTAGCATTAGCATGCTAACATGCAGATGTTTAGCAGGTACTATGTTAGTTCTATGTTTTAGCTAACAGTAGCAATAAACACATTTTATTTTATTTATTTTATTTATTTTATTTATTTTATTTATTTTATTTATTTTATTTATTTTATGTATTTTATTTATTTTATTTATATTTTATTTATTTATTTTATTTTTTATAAATAATACAAAAATAATAATAAAAAATAACAATTGACAGATGAGCAAATAATGAAAATAACTCTTAATTGCATTCATAATATAGGAAAAGAAGAATATGTTCCATATCAGCATTTCCTTGTAACATCGTTATGTAACCTGGGAAAGTTTACGTGTCCCTCAAAATATATTTGCAATGCGATTTGTTTCTACATCTTTTTTTGCAGATCTGCATGTTTTTCTTTCCTCCTCATGAGTCATTAAATAAGAGTCAGAGGGGACCTTCTCTCCTCACACCGGTGGTTACATTGAGGCTACAGGAGTGACGTCCAGGTATAATTAAAAGCAGCAGAGCCACTTTCACCTCACGGCCTGGAAACATGTGGCAACTTGTTAATTTACCTCCGTCGTCCTCCCCCTCCTCCCCCCATCCTCTCCCTCCCTGTGGAGAGGAGACAGATGGGCTGGGAGTCACCTGAGACAGCAGGAGGAGGAGGGAGACCTTCATCAAGACAAAGTTTAGTTTTCATATGAGCTGGTATTATGTCACATTATCTATCTATCTATCTATCTATCTAACTATCTATCTATCTATCTATCTATCCATCTATCTATCTATCTATCTATCTATCTATCTATCTATCTATCTATCCATCTATCTATCTATCTATCTATCTATCTAACTATCTATCTATCTATCCATCTATCTATCAATATATCAATCTATCTATCTATCTATCTATCTATCTATCTATCTATCTATCTATCTATCTATCTACCTATCTATCTATCAATATATATATCTATCTATCTATCTATCCATCTATTTTTCCATCCATCATCCGTCCATTGAAATTCAAAGGAGAACACACAATTAATACAAAATATTTTGTTTAACATATCATATACAAACCATTGTATGAGCATATGATAAAAAATCTAATGTGCAGATTTCCATTAAATTGATCCCATTCCTGCTCCCAAGAGGATGATCCCTTCAGATTATAACCTCCCCAATACTTCTTGTAGTCAGCAGTAAGGCGAGAAAGACGAGGCAGGCTTTATTTCTTATGGCACATTATGTATTATGAATATGTACAATTCTCAAACAGACTGCACATGGCTCCACTTTAGTACGATCAAATTATTAATAGACAAACTACGAGTCATCAGTTTCACAAGTTATCGTGGTGCCAATTATTTGATCTTTCATCATAGTTAGCGTCACGAAACAAACCTTATTTCTAACGTCATCTTCAGTTTGAAAGCAGAAGGAATCAAGATGAGCCTTAATATGTTCAACATGTAACCAAAAACAGTTTTTTCTGTATTTGACAGTAAAACATGACTCACAATACCCTGGAAAAGCTAAATAATGTGGCTCAGATCATTCAAGCAACAGATATTTAAAGTATATAACCGTGCATCATCTGCATAATATTGATTATTTTTTGCATGTTGTACCTATGAGGCAGCATAAAGAGGTGTGGGATGAGAACATCTATAAAGTATTAAATGATTACTTTCCACCTACACAAGCAACACTCTCTAAGAGGTCACAGCAGCGAACAGAAGTTCCTGAGAGTCTCCGTTAATCAGAGATGAAGAAACAATTAAAAAACTTTTTTTGAAAACAGTAACATTACGTGAATTAGTCCATTAAATTGCTCATTATCCTTGTACCATCACATCTTCACTGTGCATCTTCCAGAGGTCAAAAACAGGTTAAGTACATTTCACTGAGCTCATTAACAAGCACAGCGTTACCCAGAATCCCTTGCACTGGCTCAATATTAGATATCGCTAATGTAGTTGTTGATCAAAAGTTTAATTTCCCCTTAATTTAAAACACACGTCTGGTTTTACTGACCGTTGATGTCAGATTAAAGGATGTAAAACAACAACGCAATACTATTTTAATTTGAATGTTTTCCACAAAAAATATGACTCATCTTACGACAGATATTCAAAAATGGGTTTATTTGTTTGTGTCACACACATTAAAAGATTAAAAGTTAAAACATTTATGTTTACATTTATTTATGTCCACATTGTTCTCGTTGTCCTAGTTTTTCTAGTTGTCTAGAAGTTTTAGTTGTTGTAGTTGTTGTAGTTTTCCTAGTTGATCTAGTTGTCCTAGTTGTTGTTGTTGTTGTTGTTGTTGTCCTAATTGTTCTAGTTGTCCTAGTTGTCCTAATTGTCCTAGTTGTTGTTGTTGTTCTAGTTGTCCTAGTTGTCCTAGTTGTGCTAATTGTCCTAATTGTTCTAGTTGTGCTAATTGTCCTAATTGTCCTAGTTGTTGCCCTAATTGTTCTAGTTGTCTTAGTTGTTCTAGTTGTCCTAATTCTTCTAGTTGATCTAGTTGTCCTAATTCTTCTAGTTGTCCTAATTCTTCTGGTTGTCCTAGTTGTTGTTCTAGTAGTTCTAGTTGTTGTTCTAGTAGTTCTAGTAGTTCTGGTTGGTT
>JACSYO010000446.1:22500-66247 GCA_016806645.1 Ophiodon elongatus
AAGACATTTGCTTACGATCTCTAAAAATATCTATTTTATTTATTATTTATTATTTATACATGCAAAAACACCATTATAACAACAATAACAGACACAATGTTTACATACAAGGTTTAATATTTATTTTCTGCAAATTTAAATATTTTCAAAAAGATTTTAATCCAATTATGAATTTTGTGTCTCTAGTTTTTCATCAAAATGTTTAAATTATATTACTATAAACTATTATGTTACTTATATTATATTACTACTATAAATGATGGTTAAATATAGATGAAAAAAATATATATTATATGAACAAAATATATTGTGCTCAGTTTATTATTATATTATTGGCTCATAAAAAAATGTATACTTTGAATCTCTTAAATTCTTGTTTATTATTATTATTATATTATAATTCTGTTTATTACTATATTTGAAGTGTAAACATCATCTGCTTCTGTTGTTTTCACTTCATTTAATATACATATTCAGTGAATAATATATTTAACGGATAAATTGTATCATGTTGAAATGTTTACAATCTAAAGTAATTTAATAATATCAAAACAGATAATATTGTTTCACATTATTTAATGATTGTAACAAAGATTTTATTGTTAATATACAAATAACAGATATAATATTAATTCATATAAATGTAATCTCACATAAATATGAACAGTCATCTCCTGCAGGGATTCATGAACGCAGTTTATTCTTTGTTCTCTGCTGCCATCTACAGGCTGCTGCTGCTACTGCAGGACACACACACACACACACACACACACACACACACACACACACACAAACACACACATCAACAGAAGAAGAAAACTTAAAGGTCTCAGTGTTTCTCTGTGATAAAACTTTATTGTTCCATCATTCTCATTTATTTAACTTCGTTGTTGACACAGCAGACAACACATGTACACACACACACACACACACACACAAACACACAAACACACAAATATATACATGCATCAGACTCTTCTGTCTTCTCTGTTCATCACTTGTTCTGCTCTGAGGAATAAATCACACTAAAACGATATTCACCCGGCATGCAGTCGATGTATTCTTAGATATGAGATCTTGCATGAAGCTGCAACATGTTGCAACACCCTGCTGCACAACCAGAGACAGTTAACTAGTTTACTGGTGACATCTATCAGTTAACTAGTTAACTAGTTACATCTATCAGTTAACTAGTTACATCTATCAGTTAACTAGTGGCATCTATCAGTTAACTAGTTACATCTATCAGTTAACTAGGGGCATCTATCAGCTAACTAGTGACATCGATCAGTTAACTAGTGGTATCTATCAGTTAACTAGTAAACTAGTGACATCTATCAGTTAACTAGTGGCATCTATCAGTTAACTAGTGACATCTATCAGTTAACTAGTAAACTAGTGACATCTATCAGTTAACTAGTGGCATTATCAGTAACTAGGGGCATCTATCAGTTAACTAGGGGCATTGACATCTATCAGTTAACTAGGGGCATCTATCAGTTAACTAGGGGCATCTATCAGCTAACTAGTGACATCTATCAGCTAACTAGTGACATCTATCAGTTAACTAGTGACATATATCAGCTAACTAGTGACATATATCAGTTAACTAGTTAACTAGTGGCATCTATCTGAGTACTCCCACAGATACTAACAGTACAGCTTCAGAGAGCCGTGTTGGCTGAGCTCTGCATATTGATTTTAACTCCTATTCTTCGTTCTCCGTGAGCGTTAACCAGCTCGTCGTCGTCGTCGTCGTCGTCGTCGTCGTGTCGTCGCTCATTACTTTTTCTTTTTGTACATTTTTGTGTTATTTTTCATTTCCGTTCATATTCCGAGGTCTGTCTCGTGATTGGTGATGTTTAAATGTCTCCTGCGTCCCTGAAGACCTCCGTGTTGGTTCCCACCTGTCCTCCGTATGATTGCGTACCTCGCACCACGCGGTCAGAGGTGGGAATTGAGCAGGCGGCTTTCGTCGGGGGGGGCGGGAGGCCAGCTTCCCTCCCGCTCTCTTTCCCCCGCTCCGATGAAAGGCGCCGTCACCGCGTCGTACCTGTGATTACGTCTGCTGTCAGCGAGCGGAGGCGGGCGTGTGACGGGTCGGTGAACACCGGAGGAGACCTGCTCGCTGATGTGACGACATTAATAATAGCTTCATCACCGCGGAGACAAGCGAGCTGCTGGAGGCTGAACGCCTCGTAGGACACCTGAACGCCTCGTAGGACACCTGAACCTCTCGTAGGACACCCGAACCTCTCGTAGGACACCCGAACGCCTCGTAGGACACCCGAACCTCTCGTAGGACACCCGAACGCCTCGTAGGACACCCGACGCCTCGTAGGACACCCGAACGCCTCGTAGGACACCTGAACCTCTCGTAGGACACCCGAACGCCTCGTAGGACACCTGAACCTCTCGTAGGACACCTGAGAACACGAGCAGTTGGAGACGTGAGAGAGACTCATCGTAAAGACATCAGATGCTTAGATGATGAAAATTATGTTTGTTTTGTGTTTGACATCAGCTTTATTTTGGTCTTTTAGGACAGTGGTCCTCAACCACGGACCAAGGTACCAAGGTACCAAGAGTACCAAGGGTACCAAGGTACCCAAGGTACCAAGGGTACCAAGGTACCAAGAGTACCAAGAGTACCAAGAGTACCAAGGTACCCAAGGTACCAAGGTACCCACGGACCAGTACCGGGCCGCACAGAAAGAATGAAAAAAATATTTGATTTATTATCACGGTCTGAAAGATGTTTTATTTTGAAAAATGACCGGAATTTTCCGGTAAAAAATAGCCTCGGTCACGTGACACGTTACCCCAAAAATTAAGCCCACAAGCGAGTAAACATGAGTAAAAGCAAAGGTCTTTGGAGAGCTTCTCTGGAAAGGGGGAAAGAACCAATGAAGAGACAGAAGAAGAAGAAGAAGAAGAAGAAGAAGAAGAAGAAGAAGAAGTTTATTTAGCCGAAGAATACATAAAGGACGTTTACATTTACAGTAAAATACATTAAAGTATCAGAAATGTGAGGAATATTTATTGGACTGCAGCACTTTTTGGCATCTTTGTAGTCATTTTGTGTGTCTTTTGTAGCCATTTAATGCATCTTTGTAGTCATTTTGTGTCTTTCTGTCGTGGTTTTGTGTCTTATTGTGGTGGTTTGCCTTCCTTTGAAGTCAGTTTATGTTTCTTCATAGTCTTTTTGCCTCTCCTTGGTGTAGTTTGCATCTCTTGATAGTTATTCTGTGTGTGTCTGTCGTCGTATCTTTGTGGTAGTTTGTGTCTCCGTGTAGCAGAGGTGTGGACTCGAGTCACATGACTTTGATGACTTCAGACTCGACTTGCCAGAATCAAAGAGTCTTGGAACTCGACTTTGACTTTGACTTTGACCCTTTGGACTTGCATATATTTGATACTTTCCCCCCAAAGCCCAAAGATTAAAAATAAATTAAAAAGGTGTGCCACGTATCAATATCTCTCCTGAATCAACTAACTAATGAACGCTGTTCACTCCCAACAGGTCAACTACTTATTTCTCCAGATCCACTTTAGTTTGAACCGATCCAACATCATCCACCTGGTAACAGCAGAGCAACGTCACGCTGCTGAGCCCCAAAAGGAAAGAGATGATATATTTATGTACAAAAACTACGCGTTGGTCCACAAAAAAAAACAACTGCAGTATTCAAACATCCGGAGACTACAATGGACGTAGATTTGGTGACGAGTGCACGAGGACTTGTTGAGGACTTGAGAAATTCAAAGTTCAGGATTCAGGACTTGGGTTTGTGTGTCATTGTGTAGCTGTTTTGTGTCTTTTTGTGGAGGTTTGATTGACTGTCTCTCACGATATGTCATTTCAAACAGAGGCTCTGACCCAGGCCCCTGACCCTGCTGGCCCCGGGGCCTTTAAGGCCCTTTAAGGCCCTTTGAGGCCCTTTGAGGCCCTTTTAGACCCTTTTAGACCTATTCAGTGATCCATCGTCTGCATACGCAAACACCAAATCTAGCTTTAACAAGTGTGTGAACACGAACAAGTGTGTGAACACGAACAAGGAAGTTTACTCTGAACAAATAAAGACTAAATAAAGACTATTGTGCATCTAAATATGTGAAACTATAAGTATATCTATATATAAAGAAATCACATAAATATAATCTCCAAATTCAAGTAAAGGGTTTCTGCAAATTGTACACAGTATAAATAGCACAAAGAACTAAATATTAAATGGGTGGATATGTTGAGTTTACACACGCTGATACAATGTGTAGGATTTAAACTATATTGACTATACTATACTTTAAAATATATGATCAATAATGGAAGTAAACGGAGGTTTTAGTGGATTTTTCAGAGAACATTTGGCCCTTTAAGTTCCACTTTACTTTATAAAGACAATTCATACTTCATTTAAACTTGTAGTAATAATACACATGTGTACTACATGTACACACAACTGTTTACAAGTTATCGTTTCTCTCGTTCTGGGTACAAACGTTCCTCCTGCAGCTTAAATCTTCACAAAGTGGATGAACGAATGAATGTTCTGCTCTTTCTTCCCCTTCTGTCTTCATTAAAGAGGAATCAAACAGCTGGATGTTTGTCGCGTTGAAAAGTTCCTCCCGTCTGTTTGACAGGATTCTGTTTTTTTTTTTTTTTCTCTTTTTTTTTTACCAGAAACATAAAAATGTGTCAGTAACAGTAAAAACAGACAAAAGAGAAATGAAGAAGGTGGCTGGATACACGGGTGAATGATGGCTGCGGCTCCAGTTGCCTCGGCGCCCTGCTCTGAACCCTCTTTTGTACCAAATTAGGGAGAGCATGAAAAGACCGAGAGAGAGAAAGTGGCTGCTCTCTCCTTCTGCTTCTTGTTGTGCGCTTTAATTTCCCCCAGCGCCGGTGCTTCAGCCGAAATCTAATTTGAGTGAAAAATGGCAATCCAGCTGTTCGGTTGACAGAGCCCAACCAAAACAAGGTTTTCTTTCAGCGCAAAAACATGCGGCGGCCATCTTCATCTGCACATCAATGGCTGCTGAGCGGAGGCTGAGCGCCGCGCGAGGGTAGTAATTACAAGGTTTCTGCATGCGTGCACGTGTGAGTGTGTGAGTGTGTGTGTGTGTGTGTGTGTGTGTTGTGCTGTTAGTGTGTGTGTGTTGCACTGGAGGTACTTTGCAGCTCTGCTCCTCCTCCTCCCTCCTTAATATGACGAGTGAACGAATACAGAGAGAGAATGAAGGTATTGAGGCTGCAATGATTGCGATGAGAGGGAGGGGGAATTATTTGGTCTCTCTCTCTCTCTCTCTCTCTCTCTCTCTCTCTCTCTCTCTCTCTCTCTCTCTCTCTCCCTCGTTTGCTTTGTGTCGTCAGGCAGGATGAGATGAACTGGGAGTTAAATACCCCCCCCCCCCTCCACCTCCTTCCACCTCCCTCCCAAATCTCTTATGCAAACAGAAGTGGTTAATTGTCCACATATTTGCATGCAGCGGGTAAATGAATTATACAAGGGCTCCGTCGCTTAGCAACTGCCCAGAGAGAGAGGGGGGGGGGGCGTGGTGGTGGGGGGGGGGGGTTGTGATTGGAAGGTCAGGGATGACATCAAGGTGCCACTGAGACAAAAGGTGAGATCTATTTCAGCCGGAGAGAAGAAGATTTGTGAAACATATTCTGCCCTTTGATCACAGACCGTTTGTTAGAAGTGGACGTGGTCGTCATGACGTCACCTGTCGACTGACGTTTTGAAGCCTCGAAAAGAGCAAAAAGAGACGTTTTAACATTAATTGTTTTTGAAGCACAAACTGTAAAAAAGAAGTGGACGAAGTAAACTTAATCTCTGAGGACTGACGTTTTGAAGCCTCCAGTTCAACGATTTCACCGTCGCCATCTTGTTTCTTTGCAACCAGTGAACAGGAAGTGACCATATCTGGACTGAGGAGGACGTAGAGACCTGTCAATCACCTGGTAGCCCCGCCCTAAAGCATCCCCTGCTTTATGGTCTGTTTGACTCTAAATGGACCATAATTTACTAAATGAACATCATGCTGTATTGAAGAAGACTTGAAACTAGAGATTGAGACATAAACTCATGTTTACAATGTTTACTGAATAAATCAAGAGAGAAGTAGAGTCATTTTCTATAGACTTCTATACAACCAGAGGAGTCGCCCCCTGGTGGTCAGGAGAGAGAATGCAGCTTTAACACATGAAGCTTTGACTTCTATACAACCAGAGGAGTCGCCCCCTGGTGGTCAGGAGAGAGAATGCAGCTTTAACACATGAAGCTTTGACTTCTATACAACCAGAGGAGTCGCCCCCTGGTGGTCAGGAGAGAGAATGCAGCTCTAACACATGAAGCCGCCTGGTGAGCACTTTTACAATCGTACAGTATGAGTTGCTCCACTTCATACACAACTTTAAGCACCAAAACAACAACACAACTCTGTACTCGTTCTTTTTCTATAAAAGGTCACAAGGTGACGTTCCACACAAACACCTGACAGGTAGGAAGCCCTCCGTCTCCGTCTCCTCACATCTCTGGATGTGTTTAGCAGACGAGCGGCTCAAACTGCGTCTCCGCAGGTCTGCCAGGTTTATGAGCCTCATCACCGTTAATGGCGTCAGTCTTCCGCCGCCTCTAATTGGCTCCGCGCCACAATTAGCTCCGACTGTTAGCACCTGCAGCTCCCCCGAAAAGATTAACGGCGCCGAGTTCAAGGCTCGACAATTAATTATTACTCGGGGAGGAGACGACGGCAGGCATAGTGGGACTTTAGTTTGAGGTGTAAAATTCTTCGTCATTGTCGGGAGCGTTTCAGGTGTCAAACAGTGTTGAATTGTGAAACGTTTAGCGGTGTGAAATATGAATTATGGAGAAAGAGTTGTAATCATTTGGCTGGTGACAAAGAAGCTCTCAGTGATGAATTTGACAGAGAATCAGCGGCCGGTATGTCACGTCATAGGCTCGCGATGAATTCCCAGAGTGCACTGCAGGTTGTGAGGTCACGTCCTGTAGTTTAGTTTAGTTTGTGTTCGCTGAACAGAAAGATTTATAGAAAGTTATTTGGAAAATAAAATGGAAAAAAAAATGGAAACCACAAGGTTGAGATGCCCATTAATATTAAAGATACAGTAGTATTGACATGTATTCATTGTTTAAATATATAATCTTTTTATTTATATATGTAAATATATATATATATTATTTATGTATTTTATATATTTATATATATATTTATATATTTATATATATATATATATATAATACATTTATTTATTCATTTTTATATTAAGCAAAGGAAACTCTAATGTTATTCTATTGTATATTAGGACACAGAGAGACAGAGAGATGCTGTGTAGTTAGTGCAGACACACACACACACACACACACACACACACACACACACACGGCCTGAAGGACCAGGACCTTACGGCACCAGAACAGCTTCTTTCCAGCTGCAGTCGGGTTCAACAAAGACCAGGACCCCACTTTTCTTATTTAAATATACTTACCACTTTTATTTTATAATATATACTGATTTTAAAGTATTGTTATCTGTTTGATGTTTATCAGATTTAATTATGTTTATTGTTTTATTGTTTTATTGTTTTATTGTTTTATTGTTTTATTCCATGTCTATGTTTGTTTTGTGAAAACGTACTCGGCCGATAAGTGTTGAAGAACAAGCTGCTGAGACAGAGACGTCTCTCCTCCACCAGGAGATGTCAAACAACGTCTACATCAGAGAGAGAGAGAGAGTGTGTGTGTGTGTGTGTGTGTGTGTGTGTGTGTGTGTGTGTGTGTGTGTGTGTGTGTGTGTGTGTGTGTGAGAGAGAGAAAATACAAGAAACAGGTTCTCCTTCATCTCCTACATCCTGTCTTCATCTCCTACATCCTGTCCTCATCTCCTACATCCTGTCTTCATCTCCTACATCCTGTCCTCATCTCCTACGTCCTGTCCTCATCTCCTACATCCTGTCCTCATCTCCTACATCCTGTCTTCATCTCCTACATCCTGTCCTCATCTCCTACATCCTGTCCTCATCTCCTACGTCCTGTCCTCATCTCCTACGTTCTGCCTTCATCTCCTACGTCCTGTCCTCATCTCCTACATCCTGTCCTCATCTCCTACATCCTGTCCTCATCTCCTACATCCTGTCTTCATCTCCTACGTCCTGTCTTCATCTCCTACATCCTGTCCTCATCTCCTACGTCTTGTCCTCATCTCCTACGTCCTGTCTTCATCTCCTACATCCTGTCTTCATCTCCTATGTCCTGTCTTCATTTCCTATGTCCTTTAGTAGTTCTGGTTGCGTTGCATTGTGGGTAATCTCAGTGAGGAATGTGTGGAATGATCTCTGGTTCTGCTGCATTTATTTTGTTCTTTAGTCCAGTAATAAGAGGAGAGTTCACACAGTGGGTGGGCTAACACCATGAGACCGACCACACACACACACACACACACACACACACACACACACACACACACACACACACACACACACAGGGTCATGTGCTGGTGTGTTAATCCGTCTGTGTTATTTTTCTCTCAGCAGTTGAACCTGCAGTGACCTTTGAGCCGCTAACACTGTTAAGTAAAGTCTGTACTGTACTCTCTGTGTGTGTGTGTGTGTGTGTGTGTGTGTGTGTGTGTGTGTGTGTGTGTGTGTGTGTGTGTGTGTGTGTGTGTGTGTGCAATAACTACACAGCGCTCTACAAACAAACACTGATCCCCTCAGGCTTTAATTCAATCTGTACACTCGTCTGTATGTTTGTGTATCAGCAAAGTATCACACACACACACACACACACACACACACACACACACACACACGCACGTACGCACGCACGTACGCACACACACACACACACACACACACACCTCCCTCCTCCTTTTTAACTTCTCTTCCTCATCCTCTTCCCCTCCCTCACTTTTCATCCTTCCCTTGCTCCCTTCTATCCTTCAACACCTTTTCCTTCTGTCCTTCCTCCTCTTCTCTCCTCTCATTGGGTCCTTCCTCCCTTCCTCCTTCTCTCCCTCCCCCTTACCTTCCCCTTATCTCCCCCATTATGTTCCTCCTGTCTCCCCTTTTCTCTGCCCCTGGTTACTCATTCCTCACCCTCTTCCTCTCCCTTCTTCTCGTCTCCTATCTCCCCTTTCTCCCCCTTTTCATGTCACCGCTCTCCCTCTTTCCTCCCTCTATTCCCTCTGCCTTCCTTTTTCTTATCCTCACCTCCTCATATCCTCATCTTATCTCCTTCTCCTCCATCTCACCCTTCCCTTCGCCTTTCTCCCCCCTTCTTCCTCTTTCCTCTCCTTCCTCCCAAGTTTTTCCCTTTTCTCCCCTCTATCACCACTCCCTGTGATCTCCTCCCCTTTATTTTACCTCCCTCCCCTCCTTTCCTTCCCTCATCTCCTTCCTTGCATCTTCTAATTCCTCTCTTTCCCCTTCTCTATGACTTTCTTTACCTCCTTACTCCTCCCCTTTTATCTCCTCCGGTCCTTCACTCTTTTTCCTCTTTCCTCCCTCCTTTCAACTCTTCCTCCCTCTTCTTTTCTTTCTCACCCTTCCTTCTCTACTCATTTTTATTTTATTCCTTCTGCACTCTTCACTTCTTTCTCTCTCTCCTCCCTCCATTCCTCCCTCCCCTCCTCTCCCTCTTTCCCTCCATTTGTCTTTCATTCCTCCTTCAAGTCTTCTCTTCTTTTCTTTCTCTCTCCTTCTCTCCTCCCTTCTATCCTCTCTCCTTCCCTCCTCCCCTCCATGCTCCCTCCTTTTCCCATTTTACTTTTATTCCTTCTTCAGCTCTTCTCCAATTCTCTCTCTCTCTTCTCTCTCTTCCTTCCTTCCTTCCTCCCCTCCATCCTCCCTCCTTCCCTCCTTCTTTCCTCCCCTCCGTCCTCCCTCCTTCCACTCTTCTTTTCTTTCTCTCTCCTCCTCCTCTCCTCTCCCTTCATGCCCCTTTCATTCCTTCGTCCTCTTCTCTTCTTCCTCCTCCCCTCTCTTCCCCTCCTCCCCTCCTCCCTCCTCCCCTCCTCCTCCCTCCTCCCCTCCTCCCCCCTCCTCCTTCCTCCCCCCCCCCTCCCCCACAGCGTTGCGTGCTAGCTGCTCTCCTCTCCGTCCGGCTCGCTGCTCTGACGTTAACTTGCTGTGACATGTTACACTGAAACTACTTTATGGAATCAATATTAAATTCACAGCCTCTGACACTGAGGACTAAACACACTGTGTGTGTGTGTGTGTGTGTGTGTGTGTGTGTGTGTGTGTGGCTGGAGCTGGGTCACGGGTCATTCCCGTGTGTGTCTGTAAGAATAGAGAAAGTGTGTTTATGTAAAGTAAATATCTGAGTGTCCTGTGTGTGTGTGTGTGTGTGTTTGTTTGTGTGTGTCTGTGTGTGTGTGTGTGTGTGTGTGTGTGTGTGTGTGTGTGTGTGTGTGTGTGTGTGTTTGTGTGTGTGTGTGTGTGTGTGTGTGTGTGTGTGTGTGTGTGTGTGTTCTTGTGTTTCTATTCTCCTGAGGACCAAATCAAAGGAAGCAGAAAAAAAAGAAAACAGGGAAAATCCTACAAAATGAGGATAATTTTAAGAAGAATTCAACTTTCACCCGAAGCTATTTCATGTAGTTTTGCCATTCATATTTAATATATATCTATATCTATATACATAGATATATATAAATACATGTATATATATGTATACATATATACGTATATGTATCTATATATACATATAGATACATATAGACGAATGTATATATATGTATATACATACGTCTATATGTATATAGACGTATATATATATATGTATATATACGTATAGAAATATGTATATATACGTATATATATATGTATATATAAGTATATATATATACATATATATATACACTATGTAAATAGAAAGAGATATTACTACTCTCATTTTAACTCTTTTTTTTTATTGCGACTTAAGTTAGATTTTAACTTGTCATCATAATCAGGTATGGGGTGTGTGTGTGTGTGTGTGTGTGTGTGTGTGTGTGTGTGTGTGTGTGTATTAGCAGACCGGACTGCTCATTCATTCATGTGTGAGTATAAAGTGAGAGTGTGTTTGTATAAAGAAAGAATGTGAGTGTGTGTGGATATGGATGTTCATTCAAGTGTGTGAGAGCGAGAATCCCTGCATGCATGCGTGTGTGTGTGTGTGTGTGTGTGTGTGTCTGTGTGTGTGTGTGTGTGTGTGTGTGTGTGTGTGTGTGCGTGTGTGTGTGTGCGTGTGTGTGTGTGCGTGTGTGCGGTGTCCTGGGGGTGAATTAGAGCAGAGGCAGTCATGTTTGATAGCAAGGTCTCGACATCGATGAAAACACTCTAAAAC
This sequence comes from Ophiodon elongatus, assembly GCA_016806645.1. NCBI lineage: Eukaryota > Metazoa > Chordata > Actinopteri > Perciformes > Hexagrammidae > Ophiodon > Ophiodon elongatus. The sequence continues at coordinate 33,849 of JACSYO010000446.1, forward strand.
GGCACGCAAACTCTGAACGAAAGAAAAAAAAACAGCCAGAAGGGAGGGAGGAGGGAGGGGGGAGAGAGGGAGGAGGGAGGGGGGAGGGAGGGAGGATGAGGGAGGGAGGGAAGGGGGTAAGATAGGAGGGAAGGAAAGGAGGAGAGAACTGAAGATAAAACATGAGGAGAAAAGGGAGGCTTAGGGTTCGAGGAAGGTGATGAGGAGGAAATATGGGGGAGGAAATGGTGGTGGGAGGGGTGAGGGGGGAGTGAAAGAGAGGAAGGGGTGAGGTAGAAAATTAAAAAAAGAGGGAGGAAATAAAGAAGCAAAAGAAAAAGGGAAGGAAGACTGAAAAAAAGAGACAGGAATTCGAGATTTAAAAAGAAAAGGGGGAGGAGTCGGGATGAAAAAAGGGGAGGAGCTCCGAGCCCATTGGTTCCTCCTGAAGACGTGAATCTAAAAACACAAAGAGTTTCATGCAGTGATTTTATTTTGTATTATTATTTATTCTAACAGCTGCTCCACCGATCAGGAGGAAACAGGGACTTTGTTTTTGGGACTATTTTCAGCGGCGGATGGATCCTCATTCGGAGCTCAGACTTATTTAAATGATATAAATTAATATTTATCACATTATTTTTACAGAGAAACTTCACGCAGCTCCGTCGTTAGTTATTCTTCATCAGTCAGCTCTCCTCTTAATAAATGTGCTTTCTGCTGCCTTTATGTTTCTACAATATTCTGTGTGCGATGTATAATTAATATGAAATAGGCTTTTATCAGGTGACCTTTTGACCCCCAGAGAAAACACATTCTATCGCACATTTCACAGAGAGTTTTACATAATAATGAAAATGATATAGAATTATAAAAATGTTCATTTAAGTCATCTATACTTTGATTTTTTATTTCAAAGTTACTGAATTTTCTTTTGACAAAATCTTAAATAAAGTCTTAAAATCTGTTTTCTCTCCGGTTTCACATTTATTACGGAGTAAAATTCACCTTTTTGTGAATAAATGTCCTGATTGTTGTGAGATTGAAAAGTTTACTGACGAACAAACTTTTTAAACAAACTGAGGAGGAGTGACGTAGAGGCCTGTCAATCACCTTGTAGCTCCGCCCCTAAAGCATCCCCTGCTTTATGGTCTGTCTTACTCTAATGGACCATAATTTACTAAATGAACATCATGCTGTATTGAAGAAGACTTGAAACTAGAGATTGAGACATAAACTCATGTTTACAATGTTTACTGAGGGAATAAATCAAGAGAGAAGTAGAGTCATTTTCTATAGACTTCTATACAACCAGAGGAGTCGCCCCTGGTGGTCAGGAGAGAGAATGCAGCTTAACACATGAAGCTTTGACTTCTATACAACCAGAGGAGTCCCCCTGGTGGTCAGGAGAGAGAATGCAGCTTTAACACATGAAGCTTTGACTTCTATACAACCAGAGGAGTCGCCCCCTGGTGGTCAGGAGAGAGAATGCAGCTTTGACTTCACTCTTCAGAAACACACAATGCCAACATTTGATTTTGGGTTGAAAAGAAAGAGAATATTGGACTTTATATTAAAATATTAGATGTTGAAACAACCAACTGTTTGACTTCAACATGCACCTAAAACCTGATGAAATATTAACGTTGTTATTGCAGGTTTAAATCACTGCTGTTTCCGTGGATCGCTATATTTCTTATGAGTGTGTTTGTCCACCTCATATATACATACATATATATATATATATATATATATGTATATATATATATATACATATATATACATACATTAATTGTCATAGATTTATTTACGAATTCTGGATGAGACCAAACATCTAAAAATTGTACTTGAGTATGTTACTTTCCACCTCTGCTGTCCAGAGACTAAAGACCACAAACCTGAGCACTACAGCTGTGTGTGAGTGTGTGTGTGTGTGTGTGTTTGTGTGTTTGTGTGTGTGTGTGTGTGTGTGTGTGTGTGTGTGTGTGTTTCTGCCTCAGTGAGCTGGAGGATGATGTTTGCATCGACAGACTGACAACAACAACAACAACAACAACAACAACAACAACACTGCTGAGCGCTGTGAGGAACACACTCAAACAAACACACACACTCTCTCTCTGGGGGAGTTTTGTCGAATCGGATGAAAGCGACCCCGATGACGTCATAGTGACGTCATCGGGGTCGTGTCAGTCTGGGTTTGGAGACTCCGCCTCCTTTACCCCGAGGCGTTTACAAGGCAGCGAGGCTCGAGCGAAAGAGTTGCATGATGGGAAATGTAGGACTTTTTAGGCATCTCATATTTGCAGTTAAAGCTAGAATAGTTACCCTTCTATAGCTTTCACTCAACTTCACAGAGTAAACTTGAAAGTAGCCAATCAGGAGTCGTCCTCAAAGCTTCTGCTATTAAAAAAAAAATGAATAATGTTTTTATTTTTAGATGCTTTCTTCACAAAATAATGAGAATAATCTTGTGGTTTTGAGGCGGAAACATATAATCACATTAACAACTTAATGTAAAAGGTTTAAAATCTGTCTTTTGGAGGTCTGAGGGTGGGAATGAACCTGCTCCCAGAACAAGACGTGCACTCGTGCAATGCATTATGGGATGACACGTTGTGATGTCATCAATGGGGAAAAGGAGGCGGAGACCCGAACAGCTTTAGAGTCCTGTCCTCTGGCTGATGAAATAGGGGAAATTTGGGGATTTGGCGGCTGGACACATACACACACACACACACTCACACACGCACACACACACTCACACACGCACACACACGCACACACAAACACACACAAACACACACACAATTACACACGAACACTCACAGGAGACAGCAGCCATTGAAACCTTGACATTGTGGCGCCAAAAGAGACTAAATGTTTTTTTCTGTCCTGCTGAGACATTATTCCATTTATACCACTGACACACACACAAACACACACACACACACACTTACACACACACACACACACTTACACACACACGCTCAAACACACACACACACACATAGTCATTAATGACACAGAGGTCTGCACTGAGAGCTGAAGAGTGAAAGACAGCTCGTTAAGATCGTCATCATGCTGAGGCCTGGACCTTGTTAGTGCAACACACACATATGCAAGTACAAAACACACACACACGCAAGTGCAAAACACACACACACACACACACACACACACAAAAGTACAAAACACACACACACACACAAGCACACTTGCAAAACACACCCAAGAGTGTTTTTTCAGACATGCTGGATTGAGGCCCTGGGCTTTGTTACCAAGTCTGAATAGGGGACCCCGTGTGTGTGTGTGTGTGTGTGTGTGTGTGTGTGTGTGTGTGTGTGTGTTCAGTGAGATCTCTTAACTCTAAAGCTGAAAACGTTGGTTCTTTATAAGACTCAAACTGAACCAAAAGCAATAAATCAAATCAGTTTACTCTGTTATTGAGTAAACTGATATTTATTTATTATTATTTATCCGTATAACAGAACAAAGCAACGCAGCAATTAAACTAAAGAGTGAACTCAACAATTAAACTAAAGAGTGAACGCAGCAATTAAACTAAAGAGTGAACGCAACAATTAAACTAAAGAGTGAACGCAACAATTAAACTAAAGAGTGAACGCAACAATTAAACTAAAGAGTGAACGCAGCAATTAAACTAAAGAGTGAACGCAGCAATTAAACTAAAGAGTGAACGTAGCAATTAAACTAAAGAGTGAACGCAGCAATTAAACTAAAGAGTGAACGCAGCAATTAAACTAAAGAGTGAACGCAGCAATTAAACTAAAGAGTGAACGCAGCAATTAAACTAAAGAGTGAACGTAGCAATTAAACTAAAGAGTGAACGCAGCAATTAAACTAAAGAGTGAACGCAGCAATTAAACTAAAGAGTGAACGCAGCAATTAAACTAAAGAGTGACGCAGCAATTAAACTAAAGAGTGGTTTGGCTACGTGAGTAAAGCTGGTGTTCAGGTCTCTAAGATCAGAGCAGATTCATTGCTTCTCTACGGCTCTCAACATGGCGGCCGCTGAGCCCGCGGCTAGCAGCTAACGGTGCTAGAAGCTAACGGTGCTAGCAGCTAACGGTGCTAACAGCGCTGCAAACAATGGCCACAGCGCTGACGGAGAGGACAGGGTTAACCTGAGGGGGTCCAGGTGTCTCAGCTGTAACCGCCCTACGTGAGCTCACCAGTGGGGCATGATCACGTGCACTAAAGAGCATGATCACATGCACTAACATGCACTAACATGCACTAACATGCACTAAATGGCATGCGGCCGGCCGGCTATGTGAACAAAGAGAGGAGAAGCTCTGATTACAACAAACACAGAGGGAGAGACACTTCATTCTCTAATCTGGTAGACATTACCCCTCAAATATATATATAGTAAAATATAGAATTATACCTATCATCTATATATATATATAGATATATATATATATCTATATATGTATATACATATATACATACATAGATATATAGAGCTATAGAGATATATAGATCTATATAGATCTATAGATATAAAGATATATATATAGATAGATCTATATAGATCTATATAGATGATATATATCTATATATCTATAGATGATATAAATACATATATACATATATATATATATATATATATGTATATAGATGTATGATATGATATAAATACATATATATATATATGTATGTATATAGATGTATATATATAAATATATATATATATATTTATATATATATATATATATGTATATAGTCAAATATAGAATTATGGCATCATCTACATGTATATATTTAGATGATTGGTACTGATCAGATATTTTTTATCTGAATGTTAAACAGAAAAACTTTAAATTATAATCCAGACTTTAAAAAATTACTTTTAGTTTTCTTCCCAGAAATATTTTTAGAATAAGTTGTTTTACATCCTTTAACATCAAATCAACATATTCAAATAAATATAATCCCCTTAAAATACAGCAACAATTATAAACAAAGAAAAGGAGAAAATTCGCTTAATTGATGAGTTTTAGAGTGGATTATTTTGTATAACTAAATATTAGAGTTGGTATTTTATCAGCTCCATCTGATGTTTTAATAGTAAATGTATAAAATAATCAGGTTTCATTATTTCTAATTATTCCCTAATAAGCATATGATTGCGTTTGGGAATAAACTGTACTTAAAATGAAACTGAATGGTTATTTCTAGAAATAAAACATCAAATTTCTTGTAATGTAGTCTTAGTTGTGAATATAACAGTAATTTATTATTTCAGATTTTCAATGTCTTGTAATCTAATTCTACACATATATGTTCAAATTAATTCATAATTATATGCTTTGTGTTTATTATATTTATTGTGTTCTTTTTTTGGGTTTTACTGTGTTTATTGTCAATATGCAATTTTACTCTATAATTTATTCATGAATTACTTTGTGTATTTTGCTTTGTTATGTTTTGTTTGGTTGTTTCTTAATACTTATTTATATTTTTAATAATTATTTAACTTAGATATTAAATACATTCTTATTAAGAGTTGTATTAAGAGGCTCTTGCTCTTAAATGCTGTGAATACAATTTGAATGCCAACCTTTGATTGTCCTGGGATGATTTGGTGAACGATAATAAATAATTATAATTAATTATATTATTATTTATAACGTTTATAATGCATAAATAATCACGTTAAACTGCACAATAGGCTTTAGAATAGTCTCCATGAATCAAACATTTATAAATCCTTTTAATACGTGTGGGTGTGTGTGTGTGTGTGTGTGTGTGTGTGTGTGTGTGTGTGTGTGTGTGTGTGTGTGTGTGCGTGCGTGCGTGTGTGTGTGTGTGTGTGTGTTTCTTTGAAATGAGGTAAGAAGGAAATAAAATATTAAATGTGTTTATTTTTATTATTATTTTTAAATATTAATATAATAAAATTCTCATCACAGCTCACCAAATTTAAATGAATGAAATTAGGAATTAATTCAATCAAATATTCAGATTATTATGAAGTAAATGAAAAAGCTAAATAATTGAAAAACTTCTGCTTCAAATTATTATCAGATGTAACTTTCAATCAATCAATGAATTAATCTATTTATTTATTTACAAATTGTTTAAATTTAAATGTGTGTGAGAGAGAGAGTTCCTAAAAACACACACATCATTTGTTCTCACAGTCTGATCACACACATACACACACACACACACACACACACACACACACACACACACACACACACACACACACACACACACACACGCACACACACTTAGTGTACACAAAGGATCTCTCTCTCTCTCTCTTTAATTGGATTGAGGCATCAGGAGGTGTCAATCAAACGTCTTTACAAACCGACAATCTCTTCAAAAAGCCATTATGTACACCAACGGACCCCGGGGGCCTACACACACACACACACACACACACACACACACACACACACACACACATACAAGGTGAGAAAGAAAAGGAAGGTAATAATTAGTTGTTGGTGGTTTGATGGGTGCTCCTGACACCTCAAGGCCACAAGAACATTTTCTCACAGCTCTCCGCCTGTGTGTGTGTGCGTGTGTGTGTGTGTGTGTGTGTGCATGTGTGTGTGTGCGTGTGTGTGTGTGCGTCCTGTCCCGTCTCACTACCCAGAAGCCTCCTCTGATGTTAAGACAACAGAAAGAATAACGGTTGGTTTCCTGCTCTGCCAGGGAATTCAACCCGTAACCCTCAACGGCTGCTGCCCTCGTCGTGTGTGTGTGTGTGTGTGTGTGTGTGTGTGTGTGTGTGTGTGTAGAGTCACACTGCGTTGGCAGATGTACCGACCAATAAATGATCAGCAGTGTTTGCGTTTTGGGACATTTCTGTTTAGTTGGAAACATTTAAATATTTTGTTGACATCAATTTCATCAACTAAATTTATATGTATATATTTATACATGTATAATATATTTATACATGTATAAATACTAATTTCATATACATTCTATTGCCGTAAAAAATACTAATACAACCCAGTAAAATTACTGTTTCACTGAAAGTAACTTTACCACACTGTCAAAATATTCTGTTAATGTACAAGTACTGATAATACACAGTAAAAATACTCTGTTACAGTAAAATTACTACCACAAGGTAAAGAACTGTTACAGTAACAAAATACTAACACCACCAAGTAAAAATACTCTGTTACAGTAAAAGTACTAATACCACATTGTAAAACTATTCTGGTAATGTACAGGTACTGATACTACACAGTAAAAATACTCTGTTACATACGCACGAATACATTATAATTAATAACATGATTGGAACCAGATAATATGTTACAGGAAAAATGATTGAATATTAATTATTTATTAAATAATTATCGAAGCAGTTGCTAATTTATTTTCTTAAAATTGATTCATCGATTGATTATCTGCAACAAAAATAACTAAAGGTGTCTCATAAATATAGTGAAGTAAAAATATACCTATATAATTAATAAAAAAAATATTTCCCTGTGAGGTTTAGTGGAGTAGAAGTAGAAAGTACTTTCATGAAAACATCAACACATTCCCGTCTGTGTGTGAGGACGTTGAGGGACGGAAACATTTCAGTGGCTGATTCTTCTGCTTCAGAGAGTCTTTGCTTTGGTTTTCTGTTCATGGATCCAATGTCGTGGAGCTACTGTGAGCACTGTAACCATGGAAACAGACATCCCAGAGGCCCCCCCGTGACATGCGGTGAGTTTGCTAAAAAAGTTGGGCTTAGTTCGGTCATTCATTTTCAGTTGATTCGGTTCCGTAGAGCAAATTCAACATATGTGAAGCTCAGTTACTATGGCGACTTGTGCAGGAAAACTCACCTGGTCTGGGTCAGGCTAACTGTCAGGCTAACTGTCAGGCTAACTGTCAGGTTAACTGTCAGGCTAACTGTCAGGCTAACTGTCAGGCTTACTGTTAGGTTAACTGTCAGGCTAACTGTCAGACTAACTGTCAGGCTAAATGTCAAACTAACTGCCATGGTAGCTAAAAGACTAACTTTCAGGCTAACTATCAAACTAACTGCCATGCTAGCTAACAGGCTAACTGTCAGGCTAACTGTCAGGCTAACTGTCAGGTTAACTGTCACGCAAACTGTCGGGCTAACTGTCAGGCTAACTATCAGGTTAACTGTCAGGCTAACTGTCAGGCTAACTGTCAACATAACTGTCAGGCTAACTGTCAGGCTAACTGTCAACATAACTGTCAGGCTAACTGTCACGCTAACTGTCAATATAACTGTCAGGTTAACTGTCAGGCTAACTGTCAGACTAACTGTCAGGCTAAATGTCAAACTAACTGCCATGCTAGCTAAAAGGCTAACTGTCAGGCTAACTATCAAACTAACTGCCATGTTAGCTAACAGGCTAACTGTCAAGTTGAAGGCTGTTTTTCCCACTTGGAGCATTTTATTCATACGATTAATTCAAGTGAAGTAATAATAAAGTTGTTTTTGTGAAGAGAAGTTTCACACAGACTGAATATTAATTAGCAACATCAGGTTTTTTGTTGTTTTTGAGTTGCACCTGTTTTGATGTCATTATGAGGCTCCTCAGTCTGAAACAAGACGGCAAACTGAGGAACTGATTGAGTGAACTTGAATTGACGCTTTAGCCCCGACCGGTTTTTTGAGGTTCATTCAAGTCAGGTTTTGGACTTTAAGCCACATTTTTGTTTAGTTTTACAGAACGGGCCTCTGGTTTTACTTTGACCCTGAAGAAAACATCTAAATATGATGATCACGAGGCAACATCTGAACGTAAAAGGAATTGTTTATTTTCTGATTTTAAAATACTGATAATCTATACGTTCGTGTTTTTAAATATTTACATTTCATTCGTGTAAAAACAACGTTTTGGCAACGGGATAAAAATAAGATTTATGTGATAGAACAGTTTGTCGATGTGTTTGTGTGAATATTTGTGAGGATTTATGCTTATTTGTGTGTTAATAAGGCAGCATGTGTGTGTGTGTGTGTGTGTGTGTGTGTGTGTGTGTGTGTGTGTGTGTGTGTGTGTGTGTGTGTGTGTGTGTTTGGGCCACCTGCTGTGTGTATGCCTGTTCAGCTGCTCCCCCACTGAGTCTGCAGCCAAATAATACTTCATTAAAATACCAATAAATACTCCAAAAAATCACTCCAACACCCACGGAGAAAGAAACTTAATTAAAATACCAATAAGCAATTAACTTAATTTCATCACCCAATAAATAACCAACTTCATCAAAATACCAGGCAGGAGCCAACTTCATTCAAAAAACACCCAATCAGACGCGGTGAAAGGAGTGTGTGTTGGTGTGGGTTGTGTTTGTGCAACATCATACTGAACGTGTGTGTGTGTGTGTGTGTGTGTGTGTGTGTGTGTGTGTGTGTGTGTGTGTGTGTGTGTGTGTGTGTGTGTGATTTACATGGTAATAAGCCGGGCTTCGCTCTGGAAGTTTCTCTCCACCAAAGATCCGTTTTATTCTTCCTCCGTTCATCCCACGTTCATCTCACAGCTGGACTTTTGTCTCCTCTGCATCGCCTCCTCTCGTTCTGTCTTTTCTTTCGTTTTGCTCTTCCTCTTTCTCTCTCGTCTCTCTTTATCTTCGCCGTCTCTCTTACATGCTAATCCGGGCAAAAGAAGAAAAAAAACCCCGCTAAAAACCACAAAAGGTTGAATCTATAGACGATTCTGAAAAGGGAATATGAGCGATGGAGCAGTCTTACATGATGAAGACCTCGTATGTTTGTGTGTGTATTTATGTGAAGTCTTCCTCGGATCATTTTCATATATATATATACAGCAGTGATTTAAACCTGCAATAACAACTCAATGTGAACACAACGTTAATATTTCATCAGGTTTTAAGTTGGTATGTTGAACTCAAAGAGTTGCTTGTTTCCACATCCAATATTCTACTATAAAGTCCAATATTCTCTTTCTTTTCAACCCAAAATCAAATGTTGGCATCGTACGTTTCTGTAAAACCACAGATATGAGTTTAATCTCGATGTTTTAGAACCAAAAACATCAACAACCAGGAGACAACCTCCGGTTCTGAAGCGTGAAGTCAAAGCTTCATGTGTTGAAGCTGCATTCTCTCTCCTGACCACCAGGGGGCGACTCCTCTGGTTGTATAGAAGTCAAAGCTTCATGTGTTAAAGCTGCATTCTCTCTCCTGACCACCAGGGGGCGACTCCTCTGGTTGTATAGAAGTCAAAGCTTCATGTGTTAAAGCTGCATTCTCTCTCCTGACCACCAGGGGGCGACTCCTCTGGTTGTATAGAAGTCAAAGCTTCATGTGTTGAAGCTGCATTCTCTCTCCTGACCACCAGGGGGCGACTCCTCTGGTTGTATAGAAGTCAAAGCTTCATGTGTTAAAGCTGCATTCTCTCTCCTGACCACCAGGGGGCGACTCCTCTGGTTGTATAGAAGTCTATAGAAAATGACTCTACTTCTCTCTTGATTTATTCCCTCAGTAAACATTGTAAACATGAGTTTATGTCTCAATCTCTAGTTTCAAGTCTTCTTCAATACAGCATGATGTTCATTTAGTAAATTATGGTCCATTTAGAGTCAAACAGACCATAAAGCAGGGGATGCTTTAGGGCGGGGCTACAAGGTGATTGACAGGTCGACATCAGAGACGTATACGTCGTCTCTATGTCCTCCTCAGTCCATATATGGTCACTTCCTGTTCACTGGTTGCAAAAAAACAAGATGGCGACGGTGAAATCGCTGGACTGGAGGCTTCAAAACGTCAGTCTACAAACCAATTTCGTCCACTTCTTAATTACAGTTTGTGCTTAAAAACTTATTTTTTTGAGACATTTTAAAAGTTTTCTATAAATTCAGTTGAACAATTGAACAGAAACACAGCTGTTCATCAGGAAAACGTTCAATCAGCTCTCAGACTGTCGAAGGAACCGTTCCTGCAGCTGCGTGACGGATAAACTCAACAATCACAACATCGTGATGTTTCTGCCAAAAAACCCTGATTACCTTCAGAGACATGTGGAGACGTTATTGGTACAAGAATCAGCTTCAGTCACATTGAAAAGGTGCATTTAACCATTTAACTCCAGAATAGACGTGAAACTGTGGAGGGAAGTGATTTCGTTGATTTGATTTTGGTATTTATTTTGTGTTCACATCTGTCAACTAAAGTGATGACGACGTCCGCTTCATATATACGGCCTGTGATGTACCCACGAAGAAATAATGCTCCGTAATTCAAAGATGTCCCACTAAATAATTGTGTGTTTATTTTAACCTAACTGAGTCGTTTTGTGTTCTCAACCTAACTGAGTTGAATCCCGTGAAGACGGATGTTTATTTTGAAAAGACCGCGTTCGTGTAACGACCACAAATCGGCTTTTTGTCGGAAAACGCAGGAAAAATGAGGAGCGACTTATTGAGAATACGTCGGTGTTCATCAACGTTTTTATGTTTTTACTGCTCGTGGTTTCCACACTCTGTTCTCAATCTCGTTTAAGTTTTGGCAACAAAAAAAAAAAAGTTTGTAAAAGATATTGTTTTGGTTTCAGATGACTGTTGGTGTCACACACGACTCAAACAGTGGTCTCCTGGGTGAAAGTCGCATTGTGATGAGTCAAACCCAAACTGTGTTGATTGGTAAATGTATAAAAAGTATTTCTAGCGCATAGAAATGTCCTGTGAGTGAAATATTAGTGTATATTTTATCATTAGATTGTAAATACTAATCGTTGTTAAATCAGCTTGAGGTGGAGATACTTTTACTTTATATTCAGTTTGAAACAGACTTTGAAACTGGTTTAATCCTGTATTGTATTTTATAAGATCATCATTTGTTTTTGTTTTCATGTTACCACTTAATCTGAAATCTAACCAGTTACTAAAGCTTTTAAATACATGTAATTGAGTAAAGAATTCAATATTTTCCCATAAAATATAGTTGATCTTAATCTAATACTGAAATACTGAAAGAGACCGAGGTTCTGGAGGGAGATGAAGAGGGTTGGAGATGAAAAGGAAAGGATAGAGGTGAAGATAGGAGGGGTGAGGAAAGGAAAGGGATGTAGGGGGGCAAATTGGATGAGACCAAACTCAAGCGAGGCAAGAAAAAATAAAAGAGTTGGAAAGGAAATGGGAGACGGGGGTGGAGATGTAGGAGGAATCAGGAGGGAGGGATTGTAAAAAAAACAAAGAGATCGGAACGATGTAGGAAGGAAACACCACCGAGGCGAGAGAGGAAGGAAGGAAGGAAGGAAGGGGATAAAAGAGAGGAGGAGAGGAAGGGAAGAAGAAGAAAGAGGGAAAGATGGAGTAGAGGGAAGGAAGGAAGGAAGGAAGGAAGGAAGGAAGGAAGGAAGGAAGGAACAAAAAGCAGAAAAGGCAATAAAGAAGAGATGGAACGACTGATGGAGATGGAAATGATTTGAGCTGTTGGGAAATATCACACACACACACACACACACACACACACACGCACACACACTCACACACTGGTATATTCCCCAGCGTCGGACATACATTGAAAGTGTGAGGAAATAACAAGGAGCCGGGTCATTTAATTTGACTTCATGGACAGTGTGTGTGTGTGTGTGTGTGTGTGTGTGTGTGTGTGTGTGTGTGTGTGTGTGTGTGTGTGTGTGCAGGTGTGTTTCGTCGGCGGGGTTCCAGCCGGTCACAGCTCGCCGACATGGGCCGATAATCAAGTCCCCACACTTTTTACATGGACAGAGAGACAGCGAGAGAGAGAGAGAGAGAGAGAGAGAGAGAGAGAGAGAGAGAGGTGGCAGAAAATAATGAAGCTCGGCCGTCTCCTGTGTTTGCAGTGAAGGCCAACAGGTGGAGGCCCACACTCTGACAGCAGCTGGTCCACCTGGATGAAAGAACCCAACCAGAAAAACAAAAGTAATGCGCTGGGATTTGTGTTGAATATGTGACATTGATTCATATTAAATCCCTGAAATTGTGACACTAGAAGTATAAAAAGCAACATCGTCCACATGAGTCGGGACGACTGGTGGCTCTGAGAATACAGGACTTTCACCCTGGAAACAGTTGTTCATGTCGTGTGTGAAATCAGAGTTGACTTCTTTGTCTTGTGACTTCCATACTTAACTCTCTGGGGTCGACGCACGTGCCGGTGCGTTTTCGCGGTGTTTACTCGATGTTTAAATTAATTACTCCGCGATAATACGACACAGAGATATGGTTGAGATGTCTATGGAATCTATAGACTCTCCACTTCCGTGTCCTTGTTCCCACGAGATCGTACGTGACTCACAGAGCGAGTTAGGAGCATCGACGTGTCATGTGATTCGTGGTTGTCGAGCTCCGCCTCTCACCGTCATTTGTGGATTCGTGTGTCCGTCTACATTTTTGTATACAACTAACCAATGAACACTCAGTAAATCACTAAGGACCTCCCCACCACCTCACCTACAGAAACACTGCAGTTTACATTCAGTCTGACCCGAGAGAGAAGAGAGAAGAGAGAAGAGAGAAGGGGGGAGTACGAAGAGAAAGTTTAAAGTTAGCGACGTACTTTCAGCGATATAGTTAATATTTTGTTTGAAAACAAAAACGTTTGTAATGTTCATTTTTCATCTGCACACATCCCATGAAGCTTGATCTGTAGTATGAAGTAATGACTCAGTCCCATTTGATCTCAGTCCCTCTAACAGCTGGTGGAAGTAGAGTGACAGACATCACTTCTACTCAAAAAACGATATTAAAAAATTGGGTTTTAGACATTTATTATACATTTATCTACTATTTTATCGATATATTTCACCACTTTTGTGAACGTAAGACTTTGGTAAACCAATTTCAAGCACCAAAACAGTTCGTCCACATGACTAAATGTATGTTTTCACAAGAGATTTGAAGAATTTCAAAAATCGGACTTCAATTTTTCAGCTTTATGGCCAAATTATCTCTTTACACAGTGCCTTAGGACAATTGCTGCCTCATTATATAGATAGCTGAGATTGTTCTGCAAATTATCATATACAACACATGGGTATGTCTCATAGTTAGGTTTAATAAAAGATGAAATACTTAGTTAGCTTTTATAAAAGATGATGGTTTGGGTTAAAATAACTACAGAAGTTACTTAACACTGTGGTCTCAGGGCATTTTCCCGATTTTTACATATTTTCTTAAATTCACCTTTAAAGGCACTTGCATAAGTATTTCACAGTGAGCTTGTTTTCGTTGAGCGGTGTCAATAAATCAGTACAAACAGTAAAACAAAAGTAATTATTTAAATGCTTATAGATATTCCATAATAATATGTTATGCTTAACTAACATTTTCATGTACAACAATGTACGACAACATTTATTAAAGGCTTTCAGGTGGTTTTAGTGACCTAAAACTAGAAAGAAAATGGTATAAATGTTGATTATATTCATGATTTAACAACTTTCTTCAGGTAGAATAAGTGTTTTCCAGTCGCCTGTGCCATATCTTTAATACGTTCCCCTGCTCTCTGCCTCTCAGACCCTCCGCGGTGTCCCTGAACCCTTCCTTCCTCAGAGTGTGCCGGGTCTCAGCAGGCCTCTCGTTGCTGTGTGACAGATAGACTGACAGATCCATCTACGTGAGAATGTAGGATAATACAACCTCTACGGAGGGAGTCATCACACGCCCTCCGTAGGAAAAAAAACCGGCGGCCGACGTGGCGGCAGGAATGTAGATAAGGAGGTTATGTGCGAGGACCAATTTATTTTTCCCGGCAGGGTGTCAAGACCTCCGGGACACATTTCACATGTCCACATGACAGCAGAAGTCTCAATAATGGAAATCCTCTCAAACTGTATTTACACCCGGAGCCGCTCGGGGGCCACGGAGGTGACATGTGGGACCATCTGAAGGCGGCCTGGATAATGATCCATCAGCCGCTCCGTGTTTGCAGCCGCTGCCGAGCGCAGACCGGAGCTTGTTTCTTCACATCTCCGCCGAGCCGAAGCCAATCGTGGACGGTGGAGTAGGTGTCGGCGAACGGGGGAAAAAAAACCGCAAACAATGGCGGCCGTCGGCGGATTCGAGCTTCGTGAATCTGTTGGTAGAGGAGCAAAGGCTCATGGGAAAAAAAAGGATCCGGCGGGGCGAAACGGGACGTTTGAGGAACCGTGCTTATCGGAAGACACAAAATATGAGATAATTAATATTATTCTGTCTGGCTAGCAATAAAAAACTGTTGTGGAATGTAAAGAAGTACATTTACCCAAGTACAAATTCAAGGTACTTTACTCAGAGGTAAACATTGTACTTTTTATAGTACTACACCTCAGAGGTACATATACTACTTTTTACTGTACTCCATCTCAGAGGTACATATTATACTTTTTACTGTACTACATCTCAGAGGTACATATTGTACTTTTTACTGTACTACACCTCAGAGGTACATATTGTATTTTTTTACTGTACTACATCTCAGAGGTACATATTGTATTTTTTTACTGTACTACATCTCAGAGGTACATATTGTATTTTTTTACTGTACTACATCTCAGAGGTACATATTGTATTTTTTGTTTTGGTTTTGTACTTTTTACTGTACTACATCTCAGAGGTACATATTATACTTTTTACTGTACTACATCTCAGAGGTACATATAGTACTTTTTACTGTACCACATCTCAGAGGTACATATTGTACTTTTTACTGTACTACACCTCAGAGGTACATATTGTACTTTTTACTGTACTACATCTCAGAGGTACATATTGTACTTTATACTGTACTACACTCAGAGGTACATATTGTACTTTTTACTGTACTACACCTCAGAGGTACATATTGTACTTTTTACTGTACTACATCTCAGAGGTACATATTATACTTTTTACTGTACTACATCTCAGAGGTACATATTGTACTTTTTACTGTACTACATCTCAGAGGTACATATTGTACTTTTTACTGTACTACATCTCAGAGGTACATATTGTACTTTTTACTGTACTACACCTCAGAGGTAACATCCTGCCTTTGGGTGACGTACTGATACACTCGTCATATTCACATTTAATTATCACCTTACAGCAGAAGGGTTTTTCGCCCTCCGTCAGGCCTCTCAGGTTCTCCACAGGCTGCCAGACAGCGACTGGTGGAGCTTGTCGGGGAAGCATTCTCTCAAGAAGTGCAGGAATCGGCGTCTCCTCTCCTGCAGGGTTTATTTAGGGCCCGAGCACCGACGTGGTCGGAGCGGAGGACCTATTGTTGGTGCTTGGGTTACTGGTCAGCTCTTGAAATTTGGCACACCAGTAAGTCGTGGCTCCTATCGCTTCTGACAGAACACGATAAGGAGAGACGTATCAAAATAGAAACTCAATACTTATTTAAATCTGACACTGACAACAAATATATATATTTTTTATATTTTATTCATTAATTATTTTTGGAAAGGTGTTTTTTACGTTTTTTCATGAGGAAAGAAACCGGATCACCCTTTAAATTATATTAAATTTAAACCCTTTAAATTATAAATTGTATTTTTTCACGACTTCAGACAGAACATGATGTGGAGAGACGTATCAAAATAGAAACTCAATACTTATTTAAATCTGACACTGACAAAGAATATTATTTTTTTACATTTTATTCATGAATTATTTTTGGAAAGATGTTTTTTTATTTGGGAGGAAACCGGAGCACCCGGGGAAAACCCAAAGAAAGAAAGAAATGAAATAAAGAAAGTTTGTCTTTAAGGGAGTAAACCGGAGCCCCGGAATAAACCCTTTAAAACACAGAAATGAAATAAAGAAAGTTTGTCTTTAAGGGAGTAAACCGGAGCCCCGGAATAAACCCTTTAAAACATAGAAATTAAATAAAGAACTTTTTTTTTTTTACGGGGAAAACCGGAGCACCCGGAGTAAAACCTGTCAAGTTCCTTTTAGATGTTGAAGGCGATGAATCCTTGTCGGAGGACGCCTCGTTGTGAGCAGTTGGCTGCTCTCTTCGTCCTCACCGCCTCGGTCTTCTCCTCCAGAGCCTTTTCCTGGTCCAGTTCTTTGGTCAGCGTCTGGAGGGCTTTGCGAAGGTCGCCGTTGTGTCTTTTGATCTCGTTCTTCTCCGCTCTCAGGGAGGTGTAGATGTTGCTCATAGCTTCCTCGCCCTGGAGTTGGTGGCTGAGTGTATCAACCTGACGCTGGAGATTTGCTTTCTCTCTGTTCAGGACGTCGTTCTCGGACCTCAACACGGTGTTTTTATCCGCGTAGGGTCCTTCTTGTGAGAACTTTTTCTCCAGGACCTGCAGTTGTCTTTGGAGAGTTTTGTTCTGCCTGGTGATGATGTTTTTTTCTGGCTTCATTGATTTATAATCTGCCTTCAATGCTTTCAGAAAGTCAAGGTTGTTGTTCAAACCCTGGATTGTTTGTGTCCACTCGTTGTTTTGTAGCTTCAGGGTGTTGGTCTGTTCCTTCAGCACGTCAAATTTCATCTTATAGTCTTTTTCCCGGCTGATCACCTCCTTATCAGCTTTTACGACTTTTCACGACTCGATCAAGGCTCTGACCTGCTGCTCTGTGTCTTTGAGCTGCAGGAGTTCCTTTTGCAGAGCTTCGTTGCAACTGCTGTTGAGTTCGTGCAAAGCTTGTTCGTCCTGCAGCTCCGTCTGCAACTCCTGGATCTTGTGCTGCAGAGCGCCGTTCTCCTGGAGGATCGCTTCTTTCTGAGCTTCTGTGCGGTTGAAGGATTCCCTCAAAGCTTTGACATGCTCATCCCTCTTCTTGAGCAGTAGTAGTTCTTCTGTCTTGGCCTTATTCTCCAGTTTCAACGCATCAGTCTTCTCTTCCAGTGCGATGCACGCTTCCTCCAAAGAGAACACATCTTGCAGTTTATGTTCAAGGGCCTTGATTTCTTCCTTAACCTGCATGTTCTCCTGTGTTGTGATGGCATGGGCGGCCTCCAGTTGTTTTAAGCTCTTCAGCGTTTCCTTCCGTTTGTTTGTTTTAAGCTTGTTTGTTTTAAGCTCTTCAGCGTTTCCTTCCGTTCCTCCACTCTCTGCAGCAAACTTTGCAGGTGAAAGTCCATTTCTTCTTTTTCTGCTTTTGCGTCCTTGTACATGTCTCCAACAATATTGTGGTTCTTGGTCTTGTCAAGGAGCACCCTCATTTTTTTTGAAGGGTGTCACATTGTTTCCTTGTAGCAGTTTTCTGGACTTTAAATAGTTGACATTGCTTATGTTTTGTCTCCAAACTTTCCCAGCCATCAATCTCTACCTCGCTGATGTGGATCTCAGTGCAGAGGGATTTAAGCTGTCTGGAGAAGTTCTTTAGGATCACTATTTTCTTGTATTGAGGTGGATTTTTTTTAGGGGGAAAACCGGAGCACCCGGAGTAAAACCCTGTCAAGTTCCTTTTAGATGTTGAAGGCGACGAATTCTTGTCGGAGGACGCCTCGTTGTGAGCAGTTGCCTTCTCTCTTCGCCCTTACCGCCTCGGTCTTCTCCTCCAGAGCCTTTTCCTGGTCCAGTTCTTTGGTCAGCGTCTGGAGGGCTTTGCGAAGGTCGCCGTTGTGTCTTTTGATCTCGTTCTTCTCCGCTCTCAGGGAGGTGTAGATGTTGCTCAAAGCTTCCTCACCCTGGAGTTGGTGGCTGAGTGTATCAACCTGACGCTGGAGATTTGCTTTCTCTCTGTTCAGGACGTCGTTCTCTGACCTCAACACGGTGTTTTTATCCGCGTAGGGTCCTTCTTGTGAGAACTTTTTCTCCAGGACCTGCAGTTGTCTTTGGAGAGTTTTGTTCTGCCTGGTGAGGATGGTTTTTTCTGGCTTCATTGATTTATAATCTGCCTTCAATGCTTTCAGAACGTCAAGGTTGTTGTTCAAACCCTGGATTGTTTGTGTCCACTCGTTGTTTTGTAGCTTCAGGGTGTCGGTCTGTTCCTTCAGCACGTCAAATTTCATCTTATAGTCTTTTTCGTTGAGAAGCTTGATGACGGCCTCAGAGTGGGACTCCATCAGGACTTTGCGTTCAGCCAGCAGGTCACTCTCCTCATCTTCCAGTGCAGAGAAGTTGGCTTTGAAATAGTCTCCGATCTTCAGCTGTTCACTGGCTGCCTGGATTTTCTGTTTCAGACAATCGTTGTCTGTATTTAAAGCATCCAGGCGGCTCTGTGTTTCGCTGCCCACGTCCCTCCAGATCTTTACCTCATCAAGATCTTCGTTGAGACGCTGGAGTTCCAGCTGCAGGGCCTCATTTTGACGGCGTGATTCTTCAATTGAAGCTTCCATTATCTTGGTTTCTTCCTGGAAAGCTTTTCCAAACTGCACCTGTTTGTGCAATTCATGGATCTTGTGTTGCAGAGCGGCGTTCTCCTGGCTGATCACCTCCTTATCAGCTTTTACGACTTTGCACGACTCGATCAAGGCTCCGACCTGCTGCTCTGTGTCTTTGAGCTGCAGGAGTTCCTTTTGCAGAGCTTCGTTGCAACTGCTCATGAGTTTGTGCAAAGCTTGTTCGTCCTGCAGCTCTGTCTGCAACTCCTGGATCTTGTGTTGCAGAGCGGCGTTCTCCTGGCTGATCACCTCTTTATCAGCTTTTACGACTTTGCACGACTCGATCAAGGCTCCGACCTGCTGCTCTGTGTCTTTGAGCTGCAGGAGTTCCTTTTGCAGAGCTTCGTTGCAACTGCTGTTGAGTTCGTGCAAAGCTTGTTCGTCCTGCAGCTCCGTCTGCAACTCCTGGATCTTGTGTTGCAGAGCGCCGTTCTCCTGGAGGATCGCTTCTTTCTGAGCTTCTGTGCGGTTGAAGGATTCCCTCAAAGCTTTGACATGCTCGTCCCTCTTCTTGAGCAGTAGTAGTTCTTCTGTCTTGGCCTTATTCTCCAGTTTCAACGCATCAGTCTCCTCTTCCAGTGCGATGCACGCTTCCTCCAAAGAGAACACATCTTGCAGTTTATGTTCAAGGGCCTTGATTTCTTCCTTAACCTGCATGTTCTCCTGTGTTGTGATGGCATGGGCGGCCTCCAGTTGTTTTAAGCTCTTCAGCGTTTCCTTCCGTTCCTCCACTCTCTGCAGCAGACTTTGCAGGTGAAAGTCCATTTCTTCTTTTTCTGCTTTTGCGTCCTTGTACATGTCTCCAACAATATTGTGGTTCTTGGTCTTGTCAAGGAGCACCCTCACTTTTTTCTGAAGGGTGTCACATTGTTTCCTTGTAGCAGTTTTCTGGACTTTAAATAGTTGACATTGCTTATGTTTTGTCTCCAAACTTTCCCAGCCATCAATCTCTACCTCGCTGATGTGGATCTCAGTGCAGAGGGCTTTAAGCTGTCTGGAGAAGTTCTTTAGGATCACTATTTTCTTGTCTTGAGGTGTTTCTTCTGGTTCCTCGATGGCGATCGTCCGAAGTCCATCGATGTCTCCTGGTTTCTCTAAACACAGGTTTTCAGGTATCTGTCCTGGCTCCTCAATGACAGTCAACTGAGGGGTGTTGATGTGTCTTGTTGGTTGCCGTAAACACAGGTTTTCAGGGGCCTGCCCTGGTTTCTGCTTGGCAAGCATCCGGAGTCTGGTGATTCTTCCTAGTTCCTGTGAACCCAGGTTTTCAGGGGCCTGTCCTGGCTCCTTGATGACAGTCAACTGAGGTGTGTTGACGTGTCTTGGTTGCCTTAAAGGCAGGTTTTCAGGAGCCTGTCCTGGCTCCTTGAAGACAGTCAACTGAGGTGTGTTGACGTGTCTTGGTTGCCTTAAAGGCAGGTTTTCAGGAGCCTGTCCTGGCTCCTTGAAGACAGCCAACTGAGGTGTGTTGACGTGTCTTGGTTGCCGTAAAGGCAGGTTTTCAGGGGCCTGTCCTGGCTCCTTGACGACAGTCAACTGAGGTGTGTTGATGTGTCTTGGTTGCCGTAAAGCCAGGTTTTCAGGGGCCTGTCCTGGCTCCTTGAAGACAGTCAACTGAGGTGTGTTGACGTGTCTTGGTTGCCGGATAGGCAGATTTTCAGGTGCTTGTCCTGGTTTCTGCTTGGCCAGCATCCGGAGCCTGGTGATTCTTCCTAGTTGCTGTGAACCCAGGTTTTCAGGGGCCTGCCCTGGTTTCTGGGTGAAATCCGATTGACTCATGGTGTTGTTGTCAAAGGATTCCCGAGAAGGAATGATGTCTTCTTGGTTGCAACTTGGTTTGCTACTTGCTAGTTTTCTCGTGTGTTTGCTCTCAAAGCTCATTGAGTAAAATACGTCGTGTGTTTTGCTCTCAAAGCTCATTAAGTAAAATACTTCGTGTGTTTTCAACAGAAATACAGAAAAGAATTGAATCGTTAGCGTAAGATAAAGAGTCAATGCAGTCGTATTGAGTTGAGTGGTCACTGAAGCGGGTAGAATGTCAGGAGAGAAGCCTTGGTATAGAGATCCGAAGATCAAAGCCACTCAGATCCAGTGACATCACAGTGACATCACATCCTGTTCTAAACCAGAATCTCTGCTGCATGTAAACAAGAGTCGGCCGTTGCCTTGGCAACAAGGGATTGAGCTGCATTGTGGGTAATGTAGGCATGGAAGAGAGCTCTTATTGGATGATACGTATGGAATAATAGCAGAGGGATTCTTTAAACTAGAAAAGTCACAAGCAGAGTGTATTCTGTACTACAGTAGAATATTGGGGCTGAATATCTCCAAGTTTGGTTATAAATGTAATTTGACTTTATTAAAAGCTACATTAAATGAGGGGTACCATGTCAATTAAATTAGCCAGGAGGAGGAGTTAATGTGTGATTCTGCAATTATGTCAGAAGAAGTTAAAAGATGCCATAAATCATTGATTTAAATTGTGTTAAAAATGGGTTCTAAACTCAATTATAGTTGAAAATCTATCTAGATTCAATAAAAAATATAAATCCATCCATCCATCCATTATCCTCGCTTATCCGGGGTCGGGTCGCGGGGGCAGCAGGCCTAGCAGGCCGACCCAGGCTTCCCTCTCACCCGCAACACGTTCCAGCTCGTTCTGGGGGATCCCGAGGCGTTCCCAGGCCAGCTGGGAGATATAATCCCTCCAGCGTGTCCTGGGTCTTCCCGGGCCTCCTACCAGTTGGGCGTGCCTGGAAAACCTCTAACGGGAGGCGTCCAGGAGGCATCCTGATCAGATGCCCGAACCACCTCAGCTGACTCCTTTCGATACGAAGGAGTAGCGCCTCAACTCCAAGTTCCCTCCTGATGTCCGAGCTCCTTACCCTATCTCTAAGGCTGAGCCCGGCCACCCTACGGAGAAAACTCATTTCGGCCGCTTGTATCCGAGACCTCGTTCTTTCGGTCACGACCCAGAGTTCGTGACCATAGGTGAGGGTCGGAACGTAGACCGCCCAGTAAATTGAGAGCTTTGCCTTCCGGCTCAGCTCCCTCTTCACCAAGACGGTCCGGTGCAGCGCCTGTTTTACTGCTGCAGCCGCACCGATCCGCCGGTCGATCTCCCGCTCCATCTTACCCTCACTCGTGAACAAGACCCCGAGATACTTGAACTCCTTCGCTTGCGGCAGGCACTGCGTCCCCACCCGGAGGGAGCAATCCACCGGTTTCCGGCAGAGCACCATGGCCTCGGATTTGGATGTGCTTACCCTCATCCCCGCCGCGTCACACTCGGCTGCAAATCGCCCCAGTGAATGCTGGAGGTCATGGTCCGAAGAGGCTAACAGGACCACATCATCTGCGAACAGCAGAGAGGCGATCCCGAGACCCCCGAACCCGACGTTCTCCTCCCCCCGGCTACGCCTAGATATCCTGTCCATGAAAGTCACGAACAGGACCGGTGATAAAGGGCAGCCCTGGCGGAGGCCAACACCCACCGGGAACGCGTCTGACTTATTGCCGAGAATACGAACACAGCTCCTACTGCAGTCGTACAGAGATCGGATGGCCCGTTGTAACGGGTCCGGCACCCCATACTCCCGCAGCACCCCCCACAAAAACCCCCGAGGGACCCGGTCGAAGGCCTTCTCCAAGTCCACAAAACACATGTAGACTGGTTGGGCAAACTCCCAGAGCCCCTCCAGTAGTCTTGCGAGGGTAAAGAGCTGGTCCACTGTTCCACGACCGGGACGGAATCCGCACTGCTCCTCTTGAATCCGAGGTTCGACAATCGGTCGGAGCCTCCTTTCCAGCACCAAATATAAATATATTAACTAAAAATAAAAATAACTAAAATTAAGTAACATTTGTTCTGTGTTCTTTTGCCATTTAAAGGCGCTGTACTTCTACAAACTCCTCCGAGGGATTTTAATCAGATCAACTTCAATCTAAAGATGGTTCGTGGGAACACCACCAGAAAAAAAGACTTCTCTGATCCAAATATGTAGAAAGTGAGATGTTTGGAGAGCAAAAATTGGAAAACAATCATTTTCAAATCTCGCTTGTACGAGAAGTTTTCATTTATAGTACAGTGAATTGTTTTTGTTTGTTTTAGAGCCAGACTGTAACGTAATTTAACGTAACTGTAATTTAATGCAACGTGAAGTTTGTTAAATAAAATCAAACTGCACCCAGCCTAATTCATGTTATAGATTATTCTACATAAACTCACCTTTTGGCCAAAAATATGGTTGGGTTAGTTGACTCTATGATCTGTCCACAAAGGGTTCAGTGGAGCGTGAAGGTGCGCGTCTACTTTATTATATTTACTTCACAGTTCACAAGTTTTCCACAAATGACATTTTACTCCTGTCAGCTAATGACCGCTTCAATTTTGTAAACGTCTTAATGGATGATTTCGCGTAGATTTCGTACGACGTTTAATTAGTGTCAATTAGTCCTTTCAAAATAAACTTCAGTCTTCACAGGAAACTACTCAGTTCGGTTGTTTGTGTTAAAATAACTACGGATGAGTTACGTGTCAAATAAATCAAGATTGACTTCTCGTTTCAGACGGGGAACAAACAGACTGTTTAATAGAAGTGATCGCAGTCGTCGTGACGTCTCTCGTTGGTTTGTGGACTTTTTTTGAAGCCTCAAGTTCGGCGTTTTGGACGTCGCCATCTTGTTTGTTTTTTTGCAACCACTGAACAGGAAGTGACCATATCTGGACTGAGGAGGAGTCACGTAGATACGCCGTATACGTCTCATTTTCTATAGACTTCTATGCAACCAGAGGAGTCGCCCCCTGGTGGTCAGGAGAGAGAATGCAGCTTTAACACATGAAGCTTTGACTTCTATACGACCAGAGGAGTCGCCCCCTGGTGGTCAGGAGAGAGAATGCAGCTTTAACACATGAAGCTTTGACTTCTATACGACCAGAGGAGTCGCCCCCTGGTGGTCAGGAGAGAGAATGCAGCTTTAACACATGAAGCATTGACTTCTATACAACCAGAGGAGTCGCCCCCTGGTGGTCCGAAGAGCTTTGACTTCACTCTGTGTTTTTTTTTGTGGTCTTTATTCTTCCTCGTTCATGATTACGTTTATAACATCCAAAATAATTTCATACTTTTGACATAGTCGTATTGGGATCTGTTTTTTGGCCAACTAACAAGTAACTGTAACAAACCCTCAGTCTCTTATTGTTGCAAACGTTCAAAAGAGACTCCATCGCCGTCTGAAGGCCTCCGTCTGTTCTGACCACATTATGTTTTGTGTCTGAGCTCCTCCTCGTCCACCTCCTCCTCCTCCTCCTCCTCCTCCTCACCCACACAAACAAAGTCCAACAGTGACACAGCAGCTCCACATAATTATCCCTCCACACCAAAAGTCTGCTTTTTTTTTTTCTTGCAGGAAATTGCTGTGTATCGCTGAAAAATCCATTGAAAGCTCCAAACAATGGGGAGAAAAAGCAACTGTGGATTCCTCCACACACACACATACACACACACACACACACACACATACACTGTCCATTGTCTTCTCCTCCATTATCAAAGCCAGCAGAGTGTGTTTTCTTTCTCCTGTGTGTGTTTTCGTGGTGGCGGTGGAGCCGACACCCGGTGGGAGAGCCCGCCTGCCGGCAGGAGGACAGATGGGTGTAATTTTGTTATTTTTACCTCCTCCAGGAGCTGCCTGCCAGCTCGGGGAAATTAGCATCACACCTGTGTGTAATTGGCTAAATTAGCTTGTCGAGCAGCAGAGCTGAGACAGAGGTGGTCGGTGAGGTGTGTGTGTGTGTGTGTGTGTGTGTGTGTGTGTGTGTGTGTGTGTGTGTGTGTGTGTGTGTGTGTGTGTGTGTGTGTGTGTGTGTGTGTGGCAGGTAAAATCAGAGAGGAGTTGTTTAGTGTGTCGGAAGAGAAAAATAAGAGGCTGTCAGGGGAGTGAGATGTCACACCTGGAATGGAAAATGTCACCCGGCGGCTCCACACACACACTTACACACACTAACACACACACACTCTCTGACACACAGTCGCACCACACAAAGACGCGCCGAAGGACAAACTGCAGGAGAAAGACACAAAACAAACAGCACACACAGACAGACAAACAAAAACAGAGGACGACATGAACACACAAACAGAGGACAGAGAAACAGGAAGCTGAACACACACACACACACACACACACACACACACACACACACACACACACACACACACACAGGTACACTAAACCTCCTCCTGTTCTCTGGAGCTTCAGTGCTTCGGCGTGTTTGGGATGTTTCCGTGCAGAGCGGTAGAGAATAGGTTCTTCTCTCTGCTGGAGGTCAGAGGTCATTGAAGGTGGATTTGTAGTTCTTTGTTGAGTTTAGCTTCAACAGACTAGATGGATTTTTTGATTAATCAATGTGTAATTTTACTTTCTCCCACTTTTTCAATATTATTTAAAATATCTCTCTCAATACGATGCTCAATATTACTTTTCTATTTTAGTTTCTAAGTCTCTGGTGTTCTTATCACTTCTTCTACAATTTATATTTTTACCATTTAATCTTTGTTGTATTTTACTTCAACTATCTATTTTGCAATAGTGTGAGTATTATTTATTTTACACCTCATAATTGTTATTCTATTGTTCATATGTTTAATATTTTTATTCTATTGTTTTTTTCTCATTCTTCTGTTTTGATATTTAAACTCTGGCTCAAGAATTTCCTTCAGGATTAATAAAGTTCTATCTTAACTATTATCTTATTTTATTTAATTTGATCTATTTTATTTAATTTGATCTTATTTAATTTAATTTCATCTCAATGTGCAGGAGCTCCAAGAAATTGAACAATAACTGATGTTTCAGTATAAATGTGGGTTGCAGAATATGTATTTATTATATACTTATAATCAACTTGAGACCCAACAGATTTAAATTGAACGGGTGAATAAAAATCTCTTTTTGGTGCAGAATGCAGAACAGCCCCGGATTTAATTTACTAAAAGACGGCGGTAAACAGAAAACTTTTAAACCTCAATTTAAACACATTTCCTGACATGTTGATAACAGAAACAATAGGAAACAGTTATAAATATATATAGTTATAACCTAAATGTTCACCTTTTTTTGTTTTACATAATTTAATTGTATCCTCTTAAGTTTTCTGAAGATTTTAAGACCTTTTAAAGGTTTAAAATGTGACATGTGTCACATCACAGAAAAGATATCATGAGACCTCGAATGAAAGACTAAACGTGCATTCAATGAACATCTGTGCTGATGATGGAAACTTCCGGTTTTACGTGGCACATTAAATCTTTTCTCTTCATCTCGTGGACTTCTGGGCCTTCAGATGAATCTCAGCTTGAACTCTGAGAGGAGGAGAAGTGAACATCTCTGATCTGTTGGCGCCACCTGGAGGTGGATTGTTGTAATAGCAGCAGTTTCATTCAGGAATGGGAGCTTTTGATTCGGCCTCCCTGTTGAATAGAAGGTTAACAGTTTTAATACCAATCAACAATTGTTAAAGACAGATTTTGTTTTGTTTATTTAAGTATAACTGCAGACTTTTAGAATTTTATTGAATCTCATTAATGTAAAAACCTTGAAGACACATTTCAAGAAAGATTATGTTACGATGCGAAGACAGTTGGTATTCTATTTGATTTACCTTACTTTTTTTTTCTTTATTTTTGTGTTTTGTTTAATTTGTTTTTATTGAGTCTTATAATCTAATTTAATTAAATGTTGTTTAGTTTAATTTGATTGTTTCTTTCATTG
The DNA here is from genome assembly GCA_016806645.1 of Ophiodon elongatus. NCBI lineage: Eukaryota > Metazoa > Chordata > Actinopteri > Perciformes > Hexagrammidae > Ophiodon > Ophiodon elongatus. The sequence goes on from JACSYO010000446.1 coordinate 60,876, forward strand.
TTTTATTTAATTTTATTATATTGATTATTACAATGTTAAACTATTACAATTTACTGTTTCTATTTATTTTATTGATTATTTTATTTTATCGTTTCTTTTAATTTAATTTAATGTAATTTTACTTTATTTAATTGTATTTAATTGTATTGTTTCTTTCAATTTCATTTTATTTTATTGATTACTTTATTGTATTGATCTTCTTTTGATTCTTCTTTTTTTTCTTGTTTATTGCTTCTTTTAATTTCATTTAATATTATTTTATTTTATTTTAATGTTTCTTTTAATTATAATTATTACAATTTTATTTTTATTTTAACTGTTTCTTTTAATGTAATTGTATATAATTGTATTTAATTGTTTTTTTTTAAATTTTATTCAATGTAATTTAATTATGTTTTATTGTTTCTTTTGATTTTATTGATTATTTTATTTTAACTTTACTTTACTTTAGATGGCGCTCGTGTTTCATCTTCATAATGTCCACTTCCGTTCTACGACACCACAGAAGAAGAAGCGGAAGCGGAAGCAGTCGTAGTGTCGGCGCTAACCCGTTCGTGTTGTTGTCGTTGGACGCTTGTCTACATTTAAAATGAACAAACTGAACAAACCGCCGGAGTTTGACTCGTATGAGCTCGAGGAGCCGAGCGACGAGGAGCGCGCGGAGAGCAGGTCGGACCTCTTTCAGTGTGACACCTCGTGGTCCGCATGTAAACAAGCTGTTGTTCTTATTATAATGATCTTCATGGTTCTCTGAGACCACGTGGTCTTATGTAAACAAGTTATATAACGTTATATATATCTGTCTGTCTGTCTGTGTATATCTAACTGTAACTTGTCCCTGGCCGTGTCTCAGTTCGGAGGACGAGCTGGAGGTGCTGCTGAACGGGACCCCGCAGCAGAAGAAGAAGCTGATCAGAGAGTACCTGACGGGGGAGAGCGGGTCCTCCAGCGGGGATGAGTTTGAGAAGGAGATGGAGGCGGAGCTTAGCTCCACCATCAAGTCCCTGGAGGGAACCTGGACGCCAGCAGCAGCAGGTAACACCCAGACACCCAGCTGCAGGTGACACCCAGCTGCAGGTGACACCCAGCTGCAGGTGACACCCAGCTGCAGGTGACACCCAACTGCAGGTGACACCCAGCATCACCATGTACCTGAAGGGAACCTCTGCTGGTTCTCCGTTAGCGGTGCTGCTAACGTTACTAGCTCTCCTCCTGTTGCTTTAAACACTGATTGGTTGTTTACAAAGTCACATGATCAGAGACTAGAGACACATCATGATGTCCTGATCACATGATGTCCCACTGATCACATGATGTCCTGATCACATGTTCTACTGATCACATGATGTCCTGATCACATGTTCTACTGATCACATGATGTCCTGATCACATGTTCTACTGGATACTGGAGAACCATCGGACCAGCAACGATCCGTTACTACTGGAAATACTTTGCGTCGTGGTCGCCATCGTTCCTGATGTTTGTGTGTTTATTCCCCAGCAGACCCCTCAGGAGGAGCAGGAGCAGCAGGAGGAGGAGCAGGTCCGGCCCTTCCTGCCCCTCAGATGTACGATGAGGTTTACTTCGACTCCGACTCGGAGGGAGAGGAGGCGCCAAGTAAGCACGAATGTCCCCCGAGCGTCAGACCTCCTGCCGTCCGGTAGCTCGTAAAAAAAACGCGCCGCCGCCCGTTAAAGATAACGCCGCGGCCTCGTTAACGTCCCTCTGTCTCGTCTGCCAGGCGGCTCCACCGGCCGGAGGCGGCGGCAGCGAGCCGTGCTGACCAACGACGAGCTGCTGTACGACCCCGAGGAGGACGAGCGGGACCAGGCCTGGGTGGACGCCCGCAGGAGACGGTGAGTCTGCGCCTTCGTCAAACACCCGTTTATATATACAAAGGCAAGGCAAGGTTATTTATAGAGCACATTTCAACAACAAAGTCAGAGAGCTTCACATAAAAGCATCAAAACATAATGCAAAAGAAAAGAAGATTTAAAAACAATTGAGAACATTCATTTAAACATTAAAAACAACATTAAAAAGAGTCAGTAAAACATTAAAAAGCTAAAAAAAAAAATAGAATAAAAGTTGCAGTGCAGTTTAAGAAATAAAATACAGTAGTGAGATGCAGAAATTGAATTAAGATCCTTGAATCTGGTTCAATTAAAGGCGACAAACAGAAGAGTCTTCATTCTGTATTTAAAGGAGCTGAGGGTCTCTTTTGTTTTTATTTATTAAACCTTTATTTTACCAGATAAGTCCCATTTGAGATTAGAAATCTCTTTTTCAAGGGAGACCTGGCCAAGACAGGCAGCAGCATGAGAAACACATAGTTACAGAAAACACACAGAACGAGACGAGTTAAAAGAAACTAAAAGTTAAGAGACAGAGACATAACCGAGTTAATTTAGAAACATTTACATTTTTGGGAACCTGCCTCTTATTTCTTTCATTTTATATTTAAAAGCAGTAAGTGGTGTCAGTTCTTTAAGTTTTAAATCATTCTGCAACATGTTCCATGATGAGGGTGCAGAGCACACAAAAGCCCTTTTTCCCATTTCCGTTCTGACATTTGGGACAGTGAGCATCAGGAAGTCCCGAGGACGCAAAATCTCTGATGGTATCTGGGGGTCTCTGAGGGTCTCTGGGGGTCTCTGAGGGTCTCTGAGGGTCTCTGGGGGTCTCTGAGGATCTCTGATGGTCTCTGAGGGTCTCAGCAGACCTGCAGCTTTCAGGGACCTTGTTCCAGATATGTGGAGCAGAAAAACTGAAGGCTGCTTCTCCATGTTTAGTTCTGACTCTTGGAACAGGAAGTAGACCTAACAGGAAGTAGACCTAACAGGAAGTAGACCTAACAGGAAGTAGACCGGTCCCAGACGACCTCAGGGGTCGGGATGGTTCATAAGGTAGCAGCAGATCAGTGTCTTTAGGCCCTAAACCATTCAGTGCTTTATAAACCAACAGCAGGATTTTAAAGTTAATTCTTTGTTGGACAGGAAGCCAGAGCAAAGACCTCAGAACTGGAGTGATGTGACGTGATCTCTTTGAGGACTCGAGCTGCAGCTTTCTAAACGTTGTCTTCATTCATTCGGGCCGTCGTCTGCAGGTACCACAGCAGGAAGCGACCGGCGGCCGGGTCCGGACCGCAGCCTCGCCAGGACGCGGGTCTGATGAGCAGCGACGCCGTCCTCAACTGCCCCGCCTGCATGACGACGCTCTGCCTGGACTGCCAGAGGTGAGGCGGGCTACCACGTCGCTTAGCAACAACAAAACCGTCAGTTGGGGGGGGGTGGGGGGGGGGAGAGACACATCTCTGAACATGTTCCAATAAAATGAGACGCGGTCGGTTTTACTGTTTCTTTCTCTTCGTCCTACAAAAGTCTGATTTTTTTTTTTTTTAGATTTTTTTTTTAGAAGAAAATTAAGACGAGATATTGTGTGTTTTTTTTTTTGTTTTTTTTTTAGCTCATAACTACCAATTATTATAATTATCTTATCAATTAGTCTTCGAGCCAAAAAGCTATAAGTGTTGATGAATGATTTCCGTCTTTGTGTTTGAGACTAAACGAGACGACTTCCAGCTCAGAACTCGTGAATTATCGAGTTAAAAATGAACCAATTATTATAAAAACCTGATTTATTTGCAGCCCTGAAACCAGAAGGTGTGAGTTGTTGTTGTTGTTGTTGTTGTTGTTTACGGACCGGCCGCTTCCTGTTTCCTCTCAGGCACGAGAAGTACCGGACGCAGTACCGAGCCATGTTCGTCATGAACTGCGCGGTGAAGCGAGACGAGGCGCTGCGCTACAAAACCCAGCCGGAGGCGGCGCCGACGAAGAGGAGGAGGAAGAGGAGGCGGGGCCAGAGGCCGGACGCGCCGATGGACGAGACCCCCGAGCCGGCGCCCGCGGGGATGGACGCCGACGAGGTTTACCACCCGGTGCAGTGCAGGGAGTGCTCCACCGAGGTGGCCGTGTTCGATAGGGACGAGGTTTACCACTTCTTCAACATCCTGGCCAGCCACTGCTGAGGGGAGGGGGAGGGGGGGGGAGGGGGGGGAGGAGGAGGAGGAGGAGGAGGAGGAGGAGGAGGAGGAGGAGGAAGAGGAAGAGGACAGGAGGACAGGAAAAGTGAGAAGAGGAGGGAAGGGGAAGGAAACAGAGGACGTGTAGAGGAAAGGTGATGAGGAAGTGTGGAAGGATAAGAGTTCAGGTGGGAAAGGAAACATAAAGTTTCTCGTCTCCTTCCTTTCTCTCTTTATTCCTTCCTTCTTCCCTTTCTTTCACTTCTCCTTTCCTCCCTACTGGCCTTACCTTGCTCCCTTTGTTGTTTCCTTCTTTTCCTCTCCTCCTTCCTCCCACCTTTTGTCGTTCCCTCTCTTTCTTCGTCCTCTTCCTCACTTTTCTCTCGTCATCCGGCCTCTGAGTCTTCACCACTGAGGATGAGGATGAGGAGGAGGAGGAAAAGAAGAGGAAGGAAAGGTGAGGAGGAAAAGAAGAGGGAGGGAGTGAGGAAGGAAAGGTGAGGAGACGGGAAGAGAGGAAATGTGATGAGGAAGTGTGGAAGGATAAGAGTTCAGGTGGGAAAGGAAACAAAGTTTCTTGTCTCCTTCCTCCCTCTCTTTATTCCTTCCTTCTTCCCTTTCTTTCACTTCTCCTTTCCTCCCTACTGGCCTTACCTTGATCCCTTTGTCATTCCCTCTTTTTCTTCATCCTCTTCTTCACTTTTCTATCTTCATCCATCCAGCCTCTTGAGTCTTCAGCGAGGAGGAAGAGGAGGAAGAGGAATCTCTGGCATTTTTCTTTTTTAAATATCTCTCAAAATCTGGACTTTGACTCTGAACATCATCTCGTTGCCGCTCTGAAAACACAAGAGCCCGAGTTTTGATGCCGATATTAATATTTGAGAGTTAAAAAGGCGGGTAAAGTCTCACCAGCTTGATAACATCTTTTTCTTGTTGAAGAACGAGATCTGTACCGAAGTGGATATTTTACACTTGTAAATAAACTTGTCTGTGGTTTCTTTTGAACAAACTATGTATTATTATTACTTACACGATACTGTTTTCAATGTAGTATATTGTATTTTTGTTTAGCTCACTGAAGCTCTCTGGGCTTTATGTTTTAACAACACACGTATAGTTTATGTAGCTTTTATTTAAACAAATAGTAGGACATGGTGCATTTGGTGGGGACTCTTTTCAGTGGCGGATTAATCAACATTTGTGGCAGCAGGACTGCGTATGAGTCAACATAAACTACAATGTGTACATTGTAATGAGAAAAAAAACATGTTGTGTGTGTGTATATATATATATATGTATATATATGTATATGTATATGTATATATATATATATATATATGTATGTATGTA
>JACSYO010000447.1:0-17793 GCA_016806645.1 Ophiodon elongatus
ATAATAATAATAATAATAATAATAATAATAATAATAATAATAATCATTATGTTTCGAGTCGGATCATCGATGACGTCATTAATAACGCGTCTCCTCGTGAAGAAGGGTTTGTGTTAAAGATGGCCGACACCTGCCCGGTGAGGAGAAGCTGCTTCCTCCAATCAAACGTGTCGATAATCATTTCTACGTCAAACAGAAGTTATATTTCATATTTAATATCGTGACGTGATAATAAAGTGTTTCAGTGTGAAGCTTGAATACTTCTCACTCACGATGCTTTCTTTTTGATTATTGCTGCCACTCAGCACTTCCTGTAGATGTTTCACAATAAAAGCCAGGAAAAGGGGCAGGGTTATGCCCTTTAGGTGGTTGGTCGTGTTTTATTGTGAAACTGTTGTGCAGGAAGTGTCGAGTTTCATTTGACGAACAAGTAGAAGCATTCAAAATAATGAGCGTGACACGGAGTAATGTCATGTGATCAGATAGAAAAGACCTGTTGTGTGTTTGAAGAGACTCCGCCCCCAAACGTCTCACAGGAAGCTAAAGGGTTGTGCTGTTATATTGCAAAGGACTTCCTGCAGCCGCCGCCTCTTTGGTTTCAAACCAGACGGTCCACATCCAGACGGTCCACATCCAGACGGTCCACATCCAGACGGTCCACATCCAGACGGGGATGTCCACATCCAGACGGTCCACATCCAGACGGTCCACATCCAGACCGTCCACATCCAGACCGTCCACATCCAGACCGTCCACATCTAGACCGTCCACATCCAGACCGTCTCTGATTCTGGGAGACAACACCTCCTGTGGACATCTTTCCATCAGACCAGGAGACCCCCGTCAGACCAGGAGACCCCCGTCAGACCAGGAGACCCCGTCAGACCAGGAGACCCCGTCAGACCAGGAGACCCCATCAGACGTCCCCCGGGTGGAAGGCCCTCTCCAGCAGGTCCAGGTCCCCGGCGCTGGCGGCCTGCAGCAGCTCGGGCCGGTCCATCATGGAGAGGGCGATCCGCAGAGCGGCCCAGATGTTAGCCGACATCTGCTGATGGCTGCAGCGCTGACTCCGCCTCTGCTGGTTCAGGGCCGTCAGGAAGTTACTGACCGCCTCCCTGCAGGACCAGACCAGGACCAAGTTAGACCAGCACCAGGTTAGACCAAGACCACATAACATCTACTGTACTCACGACGAAATCAAACGTAATACATTTGTTTACAGTTGCTTTAGCCCCGTGTCCTGTAGTCTTTAGTCCCCCTGTGGTCCCTGTCCTCCAGTCTTTAGTCCCCCTGTGGTCCCTGTCCTCCAGTCTTTAGTCCCCTTGTGGTCCCTGTCCTCCAGTCTTTAGTCCCCCTGTGGTCCCTGTCCTCCAGTCTTTAGTCCCCCTGTGGTCCCTGTTCTCCAGTCTTTAGTCCCCCTGTGGTCCCTGTCCTCCAGTCTTTAGTCCCCCTGTGGTTCCTGTCCCCTGGTAGCCCCCCTGTGGTTCCTGTCCACTGGTAGCCCCCCTGTGGTTCCTGTCCCCTGGTAGCCCCCCTGTGGTCCCTGTCCCCTGGTAGCCCCCCTGTGGTTCCTGTCCCCTGGTAGCCCCCCTGTGGTCCCTGTCCCCTGGTAGCCCCCCTGTGGTCCCTGTCCCCTGTCCTCTTACCTGTGAGCCCCCAGGTTGATGCAGCTGATCCCCAGGTTGTATCTGGACCTGATGAATCCGGGCTGCAGGTCCAGGGCTCTGGTGTAGGCCTCCACAGCCTCCTCGCTGCGGTCCCCGTTAGCCAGCGTGGCCCCCAGACGGTTCCACAGCAGGTAGTCCTGAGACGGGGCGGTACGGCATGACATCATCATACGGCATGACATCATGACGTGTGTGTGTGTGTGTGTGTGTGTGTGTGTGTGTGTGTGTGTGTGTGTGTGTGTGTGTGTGTGTGTGTGTGTGTGTGTGTGTGTGTACCTGTGGTCTGACGGACAGCGCTGCAGTGAAAGCCTCCACCGCTCTGTTGAAGTCGGAGCTGAGGTTGAAGAGGACCCCGAGTCCGGTCTGCAGGTCTGGATCCACACAGTCCAGATTCAACAGAGCCGCCTCCTGGAAGAGGAGCAGGACGTCCTGCAGCTCAGCCCTGCACACACACACACACACACACACACACACACACACACACACACACACACACACACCCCTGATGTCATAGCTCTGGGTGGATGGCAGCTGAGACTTATGGGTAATGTAGTATTTAGAGCTGATGATGTAACGGCCCTCCGGCGTTCGTACCTGGCCGGTGCCGAGGTGCGGGGGCCCCGTAGGGGGGTGGCCGGGGGGCCCCGTAGGGGGCTCCTGTGGTCCAGGACCAGGTGCTTGTACCGGGGGTTGTGGGCGGTCCAGCGGCGCAGGGCGTCACAGGCCTCCTGCTGCATGCCGCCGTTAGTGAAGCTGACGGCGAGCGCCATCAGAGCCGGCAGGTTGTTGTGGCGGAGCTCCAGACACCTGCCGCAGGTAGCACGTTAGCTTAGCAGCAGTTAGCACGTTAGGTTAGCAGCAGTTAGCACGTTAGCTTAGCAGCAGTTAGCACGGGTCAGAATGTAGGCTAAATATCTAATTGTAATTATTTTGACAAAACAACAAACAATAATTCGGGGTCTCGGGGATGGAGCTGTGAATGTAAATGAAGAGCCAACAGGAAGTCTGACCTCTGCAGCGCGGCGATGGCGGCCTGCTCGTTCTCGTTCTCGGCCTGCGTCATCCCCAGCACCTGCCAGGCCTGAAGCACAGAGGAGGTTAGCGCCCTGCAGGGAGGTCAGAGTCCGCGTGTTAGAGAGCCTGGAGGTGACCTCACCTCAGAGTCCTGGGGGTCCTGCAGGATGGCGGCCTCCAGCAGCAGCACGGCGGCGTTCAGGTCGCCCTCCCGAGCTTTCTCCTGACCCTCGGCGAAGGCGCTGGGCCAGTCTTTGTACGGGTTGTTGGGGTTGAAGCAGTAAACCTGACGGAGACACCACCAGCAGGCGTCAGACAGCTGACCTGTGGGTGGAGCTCCACCACGGAGCTCCACCACTGGGCTCCATCACAGAGCTCCACCACAGAGCTCCACCACTGGGCTCCATCACAGAGCTCCACCACAGAGCTCCACCACTGGGCTCCATCACAGAGCTCCACCACGGAGCTCCACTGGGCTCCATCACGGAGCCACGTCTATTATCGATTTTTAACATTATATTAAAACAAAACATTCATAAAAACATTATATTTGCATTCTTGAAAATATCCAGTATTATATTATAAACATAATGACAAACATATATTAATGAACATATTAATATTATGAAAAATAAATACCTTAAATTTACTCCCATTACATACATGATGAAATAATAATAATATTAATAACTATGATTATAAAAAATATATTTAGCTAAAACTAACAATTACCTTCAGAATTGATTATTATCTCAATGAATCTATTAATTGTTTTGACTATGAAATATTAAAATAAATATTAAAATATAAGAAAACAATGATAAGTTTCCACAAATCAAATCAAAAGTCCATAAATATTAAGTTCACTATAAAGACAACGAAAAGCAGAAAATCAAGGATCAAATGTTAAAAAATATCAGAAACAATCAACTATTATGTTAATATTAGATTAATTTTCTGTAAATGGACAAATTAGTTAATCCACTTATTGTTTCAGATGTAAAATTATTTTTATGCAGATGATGAGCAGGTTTACGTTGCTTTCAGTCCAACAATCAGATCGAATCAATAACTCTTCAGCTTGGACACATTCATATCCTCACCTGCCTCATAGTTATTATCAGTAAGTACTTTACTCAGTACAATTCGGAGGTACTTGTACTTTAATTCTGTATTTCCATCTTCTGCTACTTTCTACTTCTCCTCTACTACGTCTCAGAGTACATATAGTACTTTATACTGTACTACATCTCAGAGGTACATATAGTACGTTATACTGTACTACATCTCAGAGGTACATATAGTACTTTATACTGTACTACATCTCAGAGTACATATAGTACTTTATACTGTACTACATCTCAGAGGTACATATAGTACTTTATACTGTACTACATATAGTACTTTATACTGTACTACATCTCAGAGGTACATATAGTACTTTATACTGTACTACATCTCAGAGGTACATATAGTACTTTATACTGTACTATATAGTACTTTATACTGTACTACATCTCAGAGGCTATAGTACTTTATACTGTACTACATCTCAGAGGTACATATAGATTATACACCATCCAGAATAATTTATACTGTACTACATCTCAGAGGTACATATAGTACTTTATACTGTACTACATATAGTACTTTATACTGTACTACATCTCAGAGGTACATATAGTACTTTATACTGTACTACATCTCAGAGGTACATATAGTACTTTATACTCTACTACATCTCAGAGGTACATATAGTACTTTATACTGTACTGTCTACTGTACATGTTGTACTTTTACTTTGGTCTCTTTTGGTCAGATAGTAACACTGATGTCTTCATCACTGATATTAATAATTCTCATCCACAAACTAAATGTATGTACAGAAGATGAAGTGAAGAAGAAGAACTGCGATGTGAACAGCTGTTATGGACATCTGACCTGTGACCTCTGTGACCTCTGTGACCTCTGTGACCTCTGTGATGTAACACCTGAGTGGAGGAGGGATTACTGCAGGATTACTGCTGCAGTTCAGAGGATTAAAACTACAGATTAATGCTGACAAACATCAGTAATAAGCTGTCCTTATTACTTAACTCCAGTCTGAACTGAAGTGTTCAAGTTACACAGGAAGTGACATGTTCCTAATACGGGGGGGCGGGGCCACCTGGGTCCTGGATTGGGAGGCAGGATTCGGGGTTATCCAGGTAACTTCAGGGTCCACTCTGGTTTTCAGTCCTACCACGGAGGTTCACTTCTTACCTGGTAGATCGCCGTGGTAACTGATGCTGAACACAGGGGAGGTTGCAGATAAAAGCTCCGCCTCCTGACCCATCAGAGCTCAGCTCAGTTGAAACCGACTGCCTGATAGAAGTCTATGAGCAGCGTTTGGGTCCATTTCTCTTCCACAAAGCAGCCTGACAGGTTTCAGGTGACTTACTTGTCTTGTGTGAGAAAAGCTTCTCAAAGCAGCAGATAATAAAATAATAATAAAAATACAGCCTCGGTCTCAGGTCTGGTTCGAGTCTCAAATAAGGACCAGTCGGGATCAGGTCTCAGTTTTAGACCTGCACAGGAGTCTAATCCTCACAACAAACATTTACAGGAACTTCATTCAGAGAGACAAAAAGTAAAACATCAATGTCATTGGCTTAACGTGGAAAGGGCCGAGGGGTCAAAGGTTACAGGGACAGGGTTTGTTTTCAACCTACCTTCTCCACAGGTGAGACGATGGGCGGGATCGACCCCTGACCCTCAGACTCCTCCAGCCAGTTCCTCCGAGCCAGTTCCTCCCACTCGGCCTGCATCTTGTCCCAGAACTCTGTGTCCGACTGAAACACCACAACAGTTCAGGGTCTCACCACGGACACATGACTAGACCAGAACCTAGACCGGATCCTACACTGGATCCTACACTGGATCCTAGACTGATTGTGGGCGACTGTGGCTTAGTGGTGAGCAGGTCGTCCTTCAATCAGAGGATCGGTGGTTCGATCCCCGGCTCCGCTAGTCTATGTCCATGTGTCCTTTGGCAAGACACTTAACCCTGATGTCTCCCATAGCTGTTCCTACGGTGTGTGAATGTTATCTACTCCTGATGTGCAGCTGGCACCTTAGCCCCTCCCATCAGTGTGTGAATGGGTGAATGATGTCATGTAGTGTTAAAGAGCTTTGAGTGGTCGGAAGACTAGAAAAGATCTATACAAGTACAGAACATTTACTGCAGCCTAGACTGGATCAGCCACATCTTTAACTTCCAAGTGTATTTTTAAATCAATTTTCTTCAACGGAACATGAAGCTATGGGATTAGCTGCTTGTTAGTGAAATGCACCCTGGGAGTCGTAGTTTTTGTTATATTTGTTATGTTACAGTATAACTAATAAAACTAATCCTGGAGCCAAATAACCAAGATTATTAATAAAAAATGACTTTGAAATGTGAGTTAACAGAAGAATAGAGATGGTAACCAGAGCTCCACTTTACTGCTGGATAAAGACAAAATACACAACTTAATTTTGAAACTTTTGTCATAAACTAACCGGAACCCATTTAAAACAGTGTTAATCCATCAATAGTGACCTCTGGATTAAAATACCTGCAGCTAAATCCAGGAACTGTCAGCTGGGATGAGGAAATGCTTTTAACCAGACGAGACGCTGTGATTGGTTCACTGAGCCGAACTGACGGGATGAAGAGCAGATGAACGCTTCCACACCAGAGTCTCAAATTGAGCTCCACTTTAATCACTTTAATAACTGAGCTGTTAGTCCACTTCCCCTCCTCCAGACTGGCTCAAACCATTATGTAAACCACAATCACCCCTCCTGAACCCTCCTGAACTATCCTGAACCCTCCTAAACCCTCCTAAACTATCCTAAACTATCCTGAACCCTCCTGAACCCTCCTAAACTATCCTAAACTATCCTGAACTATCCTAAACTATCCTGAACCCTCCTAAACCATCCTAAACTATCCTGAACCCTCCTAAACTATCCTGAACCCTCCTGAACCCTCCTAAACTATCCTAAACCCTCCTGAACCCTCCTGAACCCTCCTGAACCCTCCTAAACTATCCTAAACTATCCTGAACCCTCCTAAACTATCCTAAACTATCCTGAACCCTCCTGAACCCTCCTAAACTATCCTGAACCCTCCTAAACTATCCTGAACCCTCCTGAACCCTCCTAAACTATCCTAAACCCTCCTGAACCCTCCTGAACCCTCCTGAACCTCCTGAAATCTCCTGAAACCTCCGATTCAGATTATTAATATAAAATATAATCAACTGATAAATGCTGATGTATTATAGATTATTTATTTTAAAGTCATTAAAATGAGCATGAGCAAACACATTAATACATCAATAATATAATATAATCCGGTGGATTGCTCCTCCAGGTGGGGACCCAGTGCCTACCGAAAACGAAGGAGTTCAAGTATCTCGGGGTCTTGTTCACGAGTGAGGGTAAGATCGACCGGTGGATCGGTGCGGCTGCAGCAGTAAAACAAGCTGCACTGGACCGTCTGGTGAAGAGGAGCTGAGCCGGAAGGAGAAGCTCTCAATTTACCAGGCGGTCTACGTTCAGACCCTCATGGTCACGAACTCTGTGACCGAAAGAACGAGGTCTCGGATACAAGCGGCCGAGATGAGTTTTCTCCGTAGGGCTCAGCCTTAGAGATAGGGTAAGGAGATGAGTTTCCTCTGTAGGGCTCAGCCTTAGAGATAGGGTAAGGAGATGAGTTTCCTCTGTAGGGCTCAGCCTTAGAGATAGGGTAAGGAGATGAGTTTCCTCTGTAGGGCTCAGCCTTAGAGATAGGGTAAGGAGATGAGTTTCCTCTGTAGGGCTCAGCCTTAGAGATAGGGTAAGGAGATGAGTTTCCTCTGTAGGGCTCAGCCTTAGAGATAGGGTAAGGAGATGAGTTTCCTCTGTAGGGCTCAGCCTTAGAGATAGGGTAAGGAGCTCGGACATCAGGAGGGAACTTGGAGTTGAGGCGCTACTCCTTCGTGTCTAAAAGAGTCAGCTGAGGTGGTCTGGGCATCTGATCAGGATGCCTCCTGGTTTCCTCCCGTTAGAGGTTTTCCAGGCACGCCCACCTGGTAGGAGGCCCCGGGGAAGACCCAGGACACGCTGGAGGGATTATATCTCCAGCTGGCCTGGGAACGCCTCGGGATCCCAGAACGAGCTGGAACGTGTTGCGGGTGAGAGGGAAGCCTGGGTCGGCCTGCTGCCACCGAGACCCGACCCCGGATAAGCGGATGCCAATGGATGGATGGATAATATAACATATATATTTATATATATATTATTCTGCATATTGAGTACTTTTATTTTTGCTACTTTTGATGCTGGTACTTGTATTTGTACACTGTGGTATTATTACTTTTACTTTGTTAGCAGTGAAGCTGGAGCTTCCTCCGGTCACAGCTGATTCAGTTCTACAGCTTCTGGGTTTCATGAAGATAAGAAGCTTTGTATCATCAAATTAAAATTAAAATACAAAAATAAACCATAAATCTGTCAAACTAAAGTCAGATTAGCTGTGTGGGTGATAATATAAACATAAATATATATATATATATATATATATATATATATATATACACACACAGACATGTATAAATACAGTGTACTGATTGAGTGCGGCCTCATTCATCTGAATGTTGCTGAGTCAGAGTCTCAGATGACGGTAAGAACAAATACTGATATCAGGTTCTGAAGATCAGCAGATATCTGAGCTGAAGGTTTAAAGGACAAAGCTGGACATGTTTTAGTTTTATACATGAAATCACAAGAAAGAACTTTCTGTGAACTTCTGTAGAGAGAAGGAACTGAGTTGGGAAGCAAAGATTATGTAAAGCGAGGACACGTTGAGGACACGTATAGGACACGTATAGGACATGCTGAGGACACGTATAGGACATGTTGAGGACACGTTGAGGACACGTATAGGACATGTTGAGGACACGTTGAGGACACGTATAGGACATGTTGAGGACAAGTATAGGACATGTTGAGGACATGTTTAGGACACGTATAGGACACGTATAGGACACGTTGAGGACATGTTGAGGACACGTATAGGACACGTATAGGACACGTATAGGACACGTTGAGTACATGTTGAGGACATGTTGAGGACACGTATAGGACATGTTGAGGACACGTTGAGGACACGTTGAGGACACGTATAGGACACGTTGAGGACACATATAGGACATGTTGAGGACACGTTGAGGACACGTTGAGGACACGTATAGGACATGTTGAGGACACGTATAGGACATGTTGAGGACATGTTGAGGACACGTATAGGACATGTTGAGGACACGTATAGGACATGTTGAGGACATGTTGAGGACACGTATAGGACACGTATAGGACATGTTGAGGACATGTTGAGGACACGTATAGGACACGTATAGGACACGTTGAGGACACGTATAGGACATGTTGAGGACACGTTGAGGACACGTATAGGACATGTTGAGGACACGTATAGGACATGTTGAGGACATGTTGAGGACACGTATAGGACACGTATAGGACATGTTGAGGACACGTTGAGGACACGTTGAGGACACGTATAGGACATGTTGAGGACACGTATAGGACATGTTGAGGACATGTTGAGGACACGTATAGGACATGTTGAGGACATGTTGAGGACACGTATAGGACATGTTGAGGACATGTTGAGGACACATATAGGACACGTATAGGACATGTTGAGGACATGTTGAGGACACGTATAGGACACGTATAGGACATGTTGAGGACATGTTGAGGACACGTATAGGACATGTAGAGGACATGTTGAGGACACGTATAGGACATGTTGAGGACATGTTGAGGACACGTATAGGACACGTAGAGGACACGTTGAGGACATGTTGAGGACACGTATAGGACACGTATAGGACATGTTGAGGACACGTATAGGACACGTAGAGGACATGTTGAGGACATGTTGAGGACATGTTGAGGACACGTATAGGACATGTTGAGGACATGTTGAGGACACGTATAGGACACGTTGAGGACATGTTGAGGACACGTATAGGACACGTATAGGACACGTTGAGGTGTTGGTGGTTGGGACATGTTGAGGACACGTATAGGACACGTATAGGACACGTTGAGGACACGTATAGGACACGTATAGGACACGTTGAGGACACGTACAGGACACGTATAGGACATGTTGAGGACACGTTGAGGACACGTTGAGGACACGTATAGGACATGTTGAGGACATGTTGAGGACACGTATAGGACACGTTGAGGACACGTATAGGACATGTTGAGGACACGTATAGGACATGTTGAGGACACGTATAGGACACGTTGAGGACACGTATAGGACATGTTGAGGACACGTTGAGGACACGTATAGGACACGTTGAGGACACGTATAGGACATGTTGAGGACACGTTGAGGACACGTATAGGACACGTTGAGGACACGTATAGGACACGTTGAGGACACGTATAGGACATGTTGAGGACACGTATAGGACACGTTTGTAAAGCGAGGACATGTATAGGACACGTTGAGGACACGTTCGTAAAGCGAGGACATGTTGAGATTACCTCCACAGCAGCCTTCGCTCGGACAAACTCGTCCTCCAGAGACTCGTTTCTGCCGAGAAGAGAACGAGTCCGTCTGCGCTGTCTGGACGAAGCACAGTCCTACACACACACACACACACACACACACACACACACACACACACACACACACACACACACACACACACACACACACACACACACACACACACACACACACACACACACACACAGGTCAGTGTGACAGTAAAGACGAAACACCAGAAAACTTCAAAGGTCTTCAAAGTCTTAAAAGTCTTAAAGAGACAGTAACATCTAACTGCAGGTGACGGTCGGTTGTCCGACGCTCCTGAACTACTCACTGCATTTGGCTCAGCTCGTCTTTTATATTGTACTTTCTCAGTGGAGTATTGTGTGTGTCAGGATGAAGTACTGTGTGTGTCAGGATGAAGTACTCTGGTCAGGATGAAGTACTGTGGTCAGGATGAAGTACTCTGGTCAGGATGAAGTACTCTGGTCAGGATGAAGTACTCTGGTCAGGATGAAGTACTCAGTAACAGCTGACCTGTGCTGAAGACGTGAAGTCCAGCTCGTGGACGCTGTGGATGTCCAGCGAGGTCTTAGTTCGGGGGTCCGTTTTAAACTCTGCAGACCTGAAGGGACAGAGAGCAGAGCAGCGTGAGCGCCTCCTTCAGGCCGCACTGCTCAGTGCTGATCCCACGACGCTCCTCAGGACCGACCAGGTCTCTGTGACATCACACCCACCTCACGCTGTGATTGGTCAGCTGTGTGGAGCTCTGAACTTCTCTATGAATGTCTTCACTTATCTCCAGATATTTAACCACATTGTTCTCAAGTAAAAGTACTTGAGAAGTAAAGAGCAGGTGAGTTCCCTTTCTAATGGGAGGTCAGAGGTCACGATGGTGACGCATCATGACCTCTGACCTCCTCAGGGTCGGAGACAACTACTGCACAGTTACCGCAGCAGGTGCAACAAGCATCAATCATAACATCAGTAAACATAGCGGGAAACTTCCTGTCAGTCCTGCAGATGGAGTGTTGGACAGACAAACTATGTCCCCGTTGGATGGCTGCGCGTTGGATGGCTGAGCGTTGGATGGCTGCGCGTTGGATGGCTGAGCGTTGGATGGCTGAGCGTTGGATGGCTGAGTGTTGGATGGCTGTGTGTTGGATGGCTGTGCGTTGGATGGCTGAGTGTTGGATGGCTGTGTGTTGGATGGCTGAGTGTTGGACGGCTGAGTGTTGGACGGCTGAGTGTTGGACGGCTGAGTGTTGGACGGCTGAGCGTTGGATGGCTGTATGTTGGACGGCTGAGTGTTGGATGCTGGTATTTACCACAGCAGTTCGCTGGAGGAGTGCTCGGAGGTGCATCTCTTCTCATGTCTCCTGCGTCCCCCGTCCTCCAGGTCCAGGTTGACCTCGTCCCATTTGTCCAGAGGGGAGGACAGACCGCCTGAGGACACACGGAGGACATGAAGCTGATGAAGAGACTTCTTTAAGAGTTATTATCCTTATATAATTAAATTAGAAATATAATTATGTATAATATGTTTATACACGGGCTGCACGGTGGTGGAGTGGCTAGCACTGTCCAGGAGAACCCTGTCCAGGAGAACCCTATCCAGGAGAACCCTATCCAGGAGAACCCTATCCAGGAGAACCCTGTCCAGGTGGACCCTGTCCAGGTGAACCCTGTCCAGGTGAACCCTGTCCAGGTGAACCCTATCCAGGAGAACCCTGTCCAGGTGAACCCTATCGAGGAGAACCCTATCCAGGAGAACCCTGTCCAGGTGAACCCTATCCAGGAGAACCCTATCGAGGAGAACCCTATACAGGTGGACCCTGTCCAGGTCAACCCTGTCCAGGAGAACCCTATACAGGTGGACCCTGTCCAGGTCAACCCTGTCCAGGAGAACCCTATCAAGGTGGACCCTGTCCAGGAGAACCCTGTCCTGTGTTGTGGTCTGGTCTGCAGTACCTGAGTCCAGGGAGGTCCTCTCAGGGGTTCTGGGGCTGGGGGGCAGGTGTTCCACCTCCACCTGGATGAGCTCCGTCTCATCTGGTCTGGTCCGGCGCCGAGGACTCCTGGAGCTGCCCGTCCTCCTCAGAGGACTCCTCCTCGGGTCCTTGTTGCTGCTGCTGCTACCCCACTGCTCCCCCCCATTGCTGCCCCCCCCACTGCCCCCCCCCCCATTGCTGCCCCCCCCACTGCTCCCCCCCCCGCCGCTGCCCGCCGGCTCACTGAGGTCCACCAGGTCCAGAGCTGTGGACAGAACTACAGGACAACATCACATCAGATCTCCTGAACCCGACTGAGTCTGACTTTACTGAGCCAGACTCTGAGTCTGACTTTACTGAGCCAGACTCTGAGTCTGACTTTACTGAGCCAGACTCTGAGTCTGACTTTACTGAGCCAGACTCACAGAAATGATAAAGATTCAAACAGGATTAATAGAAAACTTAAATATCTTTTATCAATAACCTCGATGTTCACTGTAACCCAGAGTTACAATAATAATAATAATAATAATAACAATAATAATAATAATAACAATAATAATAACAATAACAATACGACTAGAGGGTAGAAACACCCACAGAGGTGAACCTAATAAAGTTTATGTTTATTAAATACTTTATTTACTAGATTTTATTGTGTTTATATACAGAGCAGACAGACAGGAGGACAGCGGACAGACAGGAGGACAGCAGACAGACAGGAGGACAGCAGACAGACAGGAGGACAGCAGACAGACAGGAGGACAGCAGACAGACAGGAGGACAGCAGACAGACAGGAGGACAGCAGACAGACAGGAGGAGGAGGACAGAGACAGGAGGACAGCAGACAGACAGGAGGACAGCAGACAGACAGGAGGACAGCAGACAGACAGGAGGACAGTAGACAGACAGGAGGAGGAGGACAGAGACAGGAGGACAGCAGACAGACAGGAGGACAGCAGACAGACAGGAGGACAGCAGACAGACAGGAGGACAGCAGACAGACAGGAGGAGGAGGACAGAGACAGGAGGACAGCGGACAGACAGGACAGCAGACAGACAGGAGGACAGAGCAGACAGACAGGAGGACAGAGCAGACAGACAGGAGGACTCAGTAGGTTCGAGGTGTTAATTAACGGGAGGTTTACCTGCTGAGTCGGAGGTGACAGATGGAAACAGAGGAGGAAGGACGACAGCCAAGGACACAAAGTTAGAGGAGGAGGGAGAGACAGAGAGAGAGAGAGAGAGAGAGAGCGAGAGAGAGAGAGAGAGAGAGAGAGAGAGAGAGAGAGAGAGAGAGAGAGAGAGAGAGAGAGAGAGAGAGAGAGAGAGAGAGAGAGAGAGAGAGAGAGAGAGAGAGAGAGACAGAGAGAGAGAGAGAGAGAGAGAGAGACAGAGACAGAGAGAGAGCGAGAGACAGAGAGACAGAGAAGAAGAAGAAGAAGAAGATGGGTTGACAGGTGAGACAGAGGGGGTGAGGAAGTGATAATCAGCAGGAGTCTACCTGCTGTGTTGGAGGTCAGGGGTCGAGTAGAGGGGGCGTCACTCCGGCTCTCTGACAGGAAGTCATCGATGGAAGGACTCAGCAGGGGTCGACTCTCCTGCTGCTCCCGAACCAGCTGGAGACCAGAACCACCAGTTAGACACCAGAGATTTTATAATGTTAAAATTAGTTTATTCATAAACAATACTGTTTCATGCCATCCGTCCTATCCATTCCGTTACTGCGTTTCTTCACTGCACTCTACTGCGTTTCTTCACTGCACTCTACTGCGTTTCTTCACTGCACTCTACTGCGTTTCTTTACTGCACTCTACTGCGTTTCTTTACTGCACTCTACTGCGTTTCTTTACTGCACTCTACTGCGTTTCTTTACTGCACTCTACTGCGTTTCTTTACTGCACTCTACTGCGTTTCTTTACTGCACTCTACTGCGTTTCTTTACTGCACTCTACTGCGTTTCTTCACTGCACTCTACTGCGTTTCTTCACTGCACTCTACTGCGTTTCTTCACTGCACTCTACTGCGTTTCTTCACTGCACTCTACTGCGTTTCTTTACTGCACTCTACTGCGTTTCTTTACTGCACTCTACTGCGTTTCTTTACTGCACTCTACTGCGTTTCTTTACTGCACTCTACTGCGTTTCTTTACTGCACTCTACTGCGTTTCTTTACTGCACTCTACTGCGTTTCTTTACTGCACTCTACTGCGTTTCTTTACTGCACTCTACTGCGTTTCTTTACTGCACTCTACTGCGTTTCTTTACTGCACTCTACTGCGTTTCTTTACTGCACTCTACTGCGTTTCTTTACTGCACTCTACTGCGTTTCTTTACTGCACTCTACTGCGTTTCTTTACTGCACTCTACTGCGTTTCTTTACTGCACTCTACTGCGTTTCTTTACTGCACTCTACTGCGTTTCTTTACTGCACTCTACTGCGTTTCTTTACTGCACTCTACTGCGTTTCTTTACTGCACTCTACTGCGTTTCTTTACTGCACTCTACTGCGTTTCTTTACTGCACTCTACTGCGTTTCTTTACTGCACTCTACTGCGTTTCTTTACTACACTCTGCGTTTCTTTCACTCTACTGCGTTTTTTTGGTTTTTTACTGCACCTACTGCGTTTCTTTACTCTCTACTGGTTTCTTCACTTTACTGAACTGTTTACTCATGTTGTAAACCAATAAACACAAAAACTTCCAAAGAGGGTGAATACTTGTTGGAAGTCAAAAGAAAAACAGCAAGAGAGAGAATAAAAAAAGGTCAGTGTGAAACACATCACATCATAAAATGTGATGAAATGTTTCTATGTGATTAAACATGATTAAATCCTCTCACATGTATCTTTAAAGCTAATCTGAATCCTGGAGACCTTTAGAGAGAGATGCAGATGTATCAGTGATACAGATTGAATTCTTAAATTCATTCTTTTACACAGCTGCTGTTGATTTCCCCGTTACAATGTTTAAATGTTATGATGTTACAGTGTTACAATGTTTAAATGTTATGATGTTACAGTGTTACAATGTTTAAATGTTACAATGTTAATGTTACAATGTTATAATGTTACAATGTTATAATGTTACAATGTTACAATGTTAATGTTTAAATGTTACAATGTTTAAATGTTAATGTTTAAATGTTAAAATGTTACAATGTTTAAATGTTACAATGTTACAATGTTTAAATGTTACAATGTATAAATGTTACAATATTACAATGTATAAATGTTACAATGTTAATGTTTGAATGTTTAAATGTTACAATGTTTAAATGTTACAATGTTTAAATGTTACAATGTTTAAATGTTACAATGTTTCAATGTTTAAATGTTACAATATTTCAATGTTAATGTTTAAATGTTACAATGTTTCAATGTTTAAATGTTTCAATGTTTAGATGTATCAGTGATACAGATTGAATTCTTAAATTCATTCTCTTACACAGCTGCTGTTGATTTCCCCGTTACAATGTTTAAATGTTATGATGTTACAGTGTTACAATGTTTAAATGTTATGATGTTACAGTGTTACAATGTTTAAATGTTACAATGTTAATGTTACAATGTTATAATGTTACAATGTTATAATGTTACAATGTTACAATGTTAATGTTTAAATGTTACAATGTTACAATGTTTAAATGTTAATGTTTAAATGTTAAAATGTTACAATGTTTAAATGTTACAATGTTACAATGTTTAAATGTTACAATGTATAAATGTTACAATATTACAATGTATAAATGTTACAATATTTCAATGTTAATGTTTAAATGTTACAATGTTTCAATGTTTAAATGTTTCAATGTTTAAATGTTACAATATTACAATGTTTAAATGTTACAATGTTTAAATGTTACAATGTTTAAATGTTACAATGTTTAAATGTTACAATGTTTCAATGTTTAAATGTTACAATATTTCAATGTTAATGTTTAAATGTTACAATGTTTCAATGTTTAAATGTTTCAATGTTTAAATGTTACAATATTACAATGTTACAATGTTTCAATGTTTCAATATTACAATGTTACAATGTTTCAATGTTACAATGTTACAATGTTTAAATGTTTAAATGTTAATGTTTAAAAGTTTAAATGTTACAATGTTACAATGTTTAAATGTTAATGTTTAAAAGTTTAAATGTTACAATGTTACAATGTCAAATTGTTATAATGTTTAAATGTTAAAAATGTTTAATCTGTGAACTCATGTCATTTATTTTATTCATCTGTGGACTCTGAACCAGCAGCCTCTCTCACCGGACGCACGAGAAGAAAATCACTTTTATAAACGGATCCAACTTCTCGACTCTTTCACAGAGGATCATCGAAACATGAGCAGGTTATTACGTACTATTATTAATATTGCCTCATGCAGGTGATCATTGTGTGTTAAAGAGCTTCACATGGAAGCCGATGCTGTGTCAGAGGGACTCAGACTTCAGACTTCAAGGTGCAGGTTGACTGAAGCCTGCTGAACCTTTTCTACACTATTCACTTCACTAAATGTCTTTCAGGAAATACACATTCCAGTAGTCCTACTAATCTGTTCACATGGCCGATGAAAATGAATATTCCACTAATATTCCTGTTTAAATGCAGCCGTTTATACTCTGATCAACGTACCTCGTGTCTCTGCTGTGAATGTGAATCATTCACGTCCTCTAAACGCTCCTAAACCAGGACACCGTCACATCACACGTCCTCATGACACACTGAAGGCTAATTATGAATATCCATCAGCGTGCATGTAAACGTAGTCATTGCTGCTAGCTCTCCTGAGGCTGCTGAAAAGCATTCTGGGAAATACAGGACAATCTTCAATTCAATGGTTAAATCTGAGACCTGATTTAATCTGAACACAGATCTGTCTGTGTGTGTGTGTGTGTGTGTGTGTGTGTGTGTGTGTGTGTGTGTGTGTGTGTGTCCTCCTAATCCTAATCCACACAGCTGTGTACGTCCACATGTCCACTGGCGTTTGACAGTAATCCTGTGAAAGGTCACGACTGTCCACTAAAAGACATCAGACTCCAATCAACCAGCTGACTTCCTCTGGGACGAGAGCCAATCGGAGACGAGAAGAGAATAAACCGCTGGAATTACAAACTAAAGACACCAATTTAAAATAACATATGACATGAAAAAGATGTGATTAAATAATAATTGCAGAGGTAGAAAATTATTTTACTGCCTTTCAATACGTCACTACTTCGTTTCTTTACTTCGCTTCTTTACTACGTTTCTTTACTACGTTTCTTTACTTCGTTTCTTGACTACGTTTCTTTACTACGTTTCTTTACAACGTTTCTTTACTTCGTTTCTTTACTACGTTTCTTTACTACGTTTTGTTTCTTTACTTCGCTTCTTTACTTCGCTTCTTTACTACGTTTCTTTACTTCGCTTCTTTACTTCGTTTCTTTACTTCGCTTCTTTACTACGCTTCTTTACTACGCTTCTTTACTACGCTTCTTTACTACGTTTCTTTACTTCGCTTCTTTACTTCGCTTCTTTACT
>JACSYO010000448.1:0-25000 GCA_016806645.1 Ophiodon elongatus
GGAATATTTAAGTAGGCGGAGCTTAGGGGCCTGAGAGGCTTTTTATAGAAGAGGTGGAGATGGACATGTGTGTCAAATTTCAAGTCAATCGGACAAACTGACTGAGGGGCGTCGCCTGTCCAACTTCTAGGGGGCGCTAGAGAACCATTTTTTTCAAACCTGACAACTGTGCCAAATTTGGTGAGTTTTCGAGTATGGCAAGTACCCTAAATATGCGCCCAAAGATCTAAAATAAGAATCAGAAAAAGAAAAACTTTTAGAATTTCAATAGGGTATTTAAAAATGGTGCAGGCTGTCCAGATCATGGCCATAGGACCACGGTACGGTTACGGAGGTCCAGGCCAAGACAGACGAGGAAAAGGCAGAGGCTTCATGTGCCACCAGGGAGGCCTTTGGGGTGCAGAGAGTCAGCAGAGGGATGACAGCCACTCCCAAGGAGGACAGAGGTCTGACCGATCCAAAAAGGAGGGGGCATGCAAAGAGAAAGGGGATATCCTTTCCACACGCAGCTCATGCAAATGAAGAAAAGCTTGTTCTACTCATCACACGCACAGCTGAACAACTGAAGACTATATAGGATGCAATCACACATTTAACACAGGCATCAAAGTTAGTTGTATGGACATACATGTATAAAATATACCACTGAGCCTTCTAGAAGATTACCAGAAACAATGTTGATCATAGAGGATTTGAAAGTGTTTTCCTTGTGGATTCAGGAGCCACACACTCAGTTGTTTGTAAGAACAAAAGATTTGCCTCATCCTAAACTTAGTGGACAATATGTCTATTCTGTAGGAACCTCAGGGTTGATGTTATTATTAAAAGAAAAATTCCACTGCATACTATATGTGTATCAGTGGCTTATCCCTATTCCAGTGGCTCAGGACATGAGGCATCACTGGGCCCTTGTCGTGCTGAAGTCAGATCACATGACCCTCACATTCATGCACTGTATCGCACACGTTCCTCCAGCAGAGACCAAGAGTGTGAAAAAGTGTTTTTTCCGTGATTTGATTGATACTCTACTATGATTTGGTCTCATCAGAGATGTGCAGCTTCTGTTATCCTCACAGTCTGTGTATTAGTTTGATGATGACAAGCCTCACACTGTCTCATGTCTTCTGACGCCTCCAGTCTCCTCCTCCCTTACAGGAAGTTCCCTCTTCTCTCTGGGCGACGGGTAAATATGACGAAATGCACAACCTGAGGTCATCACACCTAAATCCTTGTTTCGGCCTTAACAACATCAATATCCGCTTAAACAAGAAGCTATTGAGGCATAACTCCTGTGTTTAACTCTCTTTTGCAGGCAGGTGTAATCATGTAATAACTCACCTGTCTGTGCTCACATTCATCCAGTGAGGAAACTCAGAGACAAAGGAGCACCACCAGGGTGGAGATAGTCCAAGAAGAACCAGGACCAGAACCAGAACCAGAACTAGAACCAGAACCAGAATCAGAACCAGAATCAGAACAAGAACCAGAACCAGAACCAGAATATATATCTATATGTATACATAAATATACATATATATATATATATATATATATATATATATATATATATATATATATATATATATATACATATATGGATATATGGATATATATGTATATAAACACACATACATATATATACATAAATATATATGTATGTGTGTTATACACAAATACTGTACATCTATAAATATCCATATATTTCCATATATATATGGATATATTCATATATATATATATATATATATAAACACACAAATAAACACATACTGTAGATCTTTAAATATTCCCATATATACACACATACTGTATATATATATATACAGTATGTGTGTATTTATAGGAATATTTAAAGATCTACAGTATGTGTTTATGTGTATATATATATATGTTTTTGAGGAATTATACTTTCTTGATTCTTGTTGTTCTCGGTTTGAACTCTCATGGTTGAATGCACTTATTGTACTACTACTGCTAAATGAAATGTAATGTAATGTAATATATACATATATATATATGGATATATGAATATATATATATATATAAACACACACATAAACACATACTGTACATCTATAAATATCACTATATATACACACATACATATATAAAAAAAAAAAAATATATATATGTATATATATGTATATATATACACACATACACATACTGTACATCTAGGAATATCCCTGTATATACACAAATATATACATACATAGTCTATAAATATTGCCTGTATAAACACACATACATATATATATATTTTTATCTATATATATATATATATACACACATACACACATAGTGTACATCTATAAATATCCCTGTATAAAGAAACATACATATATATATTTATAGATATATACATATACACACATACACACATACTATACATCTATAAATATCCCTATATATACACAATTACATATATATATATATCCATATATGGATATATGGATATATATATATATATATATATATATATATATATATGTCCTATGAGTTATAAAGTCAAGAATCCAACCCACAAGGTTATGACTGAAGTCAAATTGTTCTAAAAGCCTACTGGTTAAAATATGGGGTTGAATTGTGATAAAAGCTCATCTCACCCCTCCAACCTTCTTTCCATGACCCCTCTACCCTTCTGGTTCCTTCTCCCCTTCCTCCCTTCCTTGCTCGACCCCTTTCCACCTCCTAAATCTAACCCCTCATTCCATCTACAATAAACCATTTTAAGCTCATAACTCTACCAGCCTGGTCTTTGTTAGTGAAGTGACATTAAAGCCTGATAGGTAAATGATTGGTGCCTTAACTTTGCATGAGCAGCAGGTCAACAGGCAGCGACTGACAGAGAGGATCAGAGACGAGGCGAGGATGGACGGACTTCTTCTGAGCATCGTCGTCGTGTCAGGCAAGACTTTAATATCTTTTTATTATTTTCCCATCTTCAACATAATAATGCTGTTTAACCCTTACAAACTGTTTGGGTCAAATTTGACCCGTTGTGACATTTGACATCAGTAAAAACACCCTAAACGTCTCTTTCAGCCTGAAACTTGATGACTTTTACTAAAGTGACCCAAAATACACAAAAATGAAAGTATTTTAAAATGTTATACTTTTGTAGAGATGCTACACATGTTTGTACACTGAGGCTGTTTCAGCTCAAACTTGACCCGTATGTATTGAGATGGATGTCAGATCTACCAGTGTGGGTCACATCAAGGAACATGGTGGTTTTAGGGAATCTTGAAACAGTGAAACTGTACAGGCCATGTTTATGTTGTTTATGGGACAAAGGTCACAGAGGTCAAGGGGGACCTCGACTCTGTCACCAGAACGGTCTGTGTTCAGGTTCCCCCAGAGACACCTGCTGGTTTTTGAGGGAAATGGGGGAATCTCCAAACAGTGATTTAGTGAAACAGCATAGGAGTGATCATATATGGTACACAAAGGGAACAGAGGTCATCCAGAGGTCAGAGGGGCCTCGTCACAGACACAAGATCTGCACCTGCAATGTAACAATATAATCTACTCAGGAAGAGATTTGAATCAATTTGGGTTGGTGCTCCCCCCCCCCTCCTCCTCCTCTCCCCCTTACTCACCCCCCCCCCTCCTTCCCACTCCCCCATCCTCCTCCCCCCTCCCCTCCTCCTCCCCCCCCCCCCTCCTTAATATTAAATGTAATCAAGATGCTGTTTGTTGATCCAGGGCTGTGTGCCGTCTCATCATCTGCTGTACGTCGCTACCATTTAGTTAATGAGCTGAAGAACATGAGTGAAGCACAGCGTCACTGCAGAGAGCAGTACACCGACCTGGCCACCATACGAGACCTGGAGGACCAGAAGACCCTGAACAACACGGTGGATTCAAGCAAACTGCTCAACAAGGTGAGTTTTATGACGTCAGACAGGTGGTCTGAAAGATTTACATTCTCACAGTGGTGGAAAGTATGCAGATGAGCTGTACCTGAGTATGTACTTGTACTTTACTTGAGTATTTTAGTTCAATGATTTTTTATGTTACATTTCAGAGGGACATTTATTTGACAAAGTAACTTTAATTAATATTAATATCTCATCAAACAAACATCATCCATGTAAATACATAGTGGAGTCATGTTGCCATTGTTTGCACTGTTAGCGCTGTTAGCATCGTTAGCTTAGTCCTTTATGAACAGCAGGAGTGATGACAGGAAGTAAAACCTGCTTCAATGTTCATATTAACACCTGAATATTGTTTTAAGACAGACTTGAAATAATTGTGAACCTGTCCTTGAAAGGTTTTGCATATCAGACAGATCGTCAGTATCAAGACTGTAGATGGGAAGTAAAGATATCTGAAAGTCTATTTCTTTAAATCACGATGAAATATTGCTTTCAGCGAGCCTGGATAGGACTGTACGAGGACGACAGCTGGAGCTGGAAGTGGTCAAACCCAAGCTTCTACAAACCCGGGGAGACAGAGTTCAGACGATGGGGGGATGGAGAACCGGACAACTCCGGCGGAGTAGAATACTGCACATTGATGTCTTCAGATGGGTTCTGGTACGACGTCCCTTGTAAGGATTCCTTCGGTTCAGTCTGCTTTGATGTCAGAGGTGAGAATATTAAAACTACTATGAGAAACTTTCCTTCTGTGTTGGTTTTGGCGCCCCCTGTGGACTAAAGAGGTAGTGTCTCTGAGCACCAGGGTCCCTTTAGAGAACCTCTCATTGTACTGCAGCAGGGTCTGACAGTCCGACCATCTCAGTCCTGGTTCTGGTTCCTTCCCTCCAGCGGGTCCAGCAACACGTCCTGGATCTGGGTCTGTCCACGGTGGACTGGTCTCTGCTGGAGGCTACTGATGGAGGTCTATAGAGGATCAGGACTAAATAGTTTCATAACCAGTTAAAGTTCCTCTCAGTAACTTGAACTAGTCTTCAGCTCCATGAATATCATTTAAAGCAGATTAATGTCATCCAGCCGGTTTGTTTCATGTCTGTTGGAGGGAAAATATCTATGATGTGTTTTATGAATGTGGGACTCAATGGACGCCTGCATGTTCATATTCACACAGCTCCGTGTTGATTTCACCTTCATGCTGAGATTCATGAAGCAACAATACAACTGGTCTGCATCTATGTGGTCTGTTATGGTTCCTCTACTCAGATCTTCTCTCTGCTCTATTTTCAGGGTCAGATGAGACATATGTCTTTATTAACATCGCCATGTCGTGGACTGAGGCCCAGAGCTACTGCAGAGAACACCACACAGACCTGGCCAGTGTGAGAAACATGGAAGAGAACCAGATGGTACAGAATGTGATACCCTCAGGAGGAGCCTATGTCTGGATCGGCCTTTTCAAAGATGGATGGAAGTGGTCTGATGGAAGTGACTCCTCATTTAGGATCTGGAATCCTGAAGATCCTCTTGGTTCCTCTGAGTGTGCAGCAGCAGATTTTAGTGCCGATGGACAATGGGTGGACCTGAACTGTAACGTCATGTCAGCGATCATCTGCTACAGTGGTAAGCTATCATTCACTCAGCCTTTAAATGTGGATTCAGGTTTGCTTCATTTACAGATACAATAAAAAAAACGACCCAAAAACATCAAAAGTAGATCAAAATAAAATCTATAGATCTGAAGTTATGGAGAGAAAACACATTGAATATGCAGATCAACTGCAGATGATGGAGAGTGCTGGCCTCAGTGATGAGCTAATGCTAAGTCCATGCTAAGCTAAGCTAAGGGGTTCTTGCACCAGCCATATTTAAAGATTGAGAATACATTTCTCTTTTATCTTTCAAAGTGTTAAAAATTCAAGGATGTTGATTATTATCAGCCATAAATGTTGTGACTGATGAAGGTTGTTTGTTTTTTAGATGTTGTTCCTGTTTCAAAGCAAGTGATCAAAGTGGGGCTGGAGAAGAGAAGCTCCTCTCTGGATCTGAATGACCCTGTGGTGATGGAGGACCTCTTGAAGCAGGTACATCTTTCTCACATTAAAAACATAACAAGGTGATATATGTGATTCAGTGGACTACTAAGAACAATGTCAATGTGCTATGTGCAGTGGACTCGTGGACACGTCGTTATTGAAGGTAGACTTGTGTCCAAAAAACATGAAACAACAAAGCTGTTGTAGTGGAAACCAGAGTTGTTCTACAGCAGAGCTTCCACATGAGGACAGTGTGAGAAAGGATGCAGGATGTAAATGAACAACAGCGTTTAGTGAAGAGTTCTTCTCTGTCAGCCACATTCAGGAAGTAAATGTTTTTGTCTCTCAGCTCAAACAGAGGATGAAGGACCAGGGGCTGAATGACAACATCAAACTGAGCTGGAGGAAGCAGGCGGATGGAAAAGTCTTCCACAAGGAAGAGAAGGAGACAAAGAAGAAGATAAAAGATGAGCTTTAATGTTCTTTCAATCCACTCTGGTCAGAGGCTTCCTTTCTCCTCCTCTTCCTCCTTTTCTTCTTCCTCTTCCTCCTCCTCTCAATCAATGGTAGAAAGTACCAAAGTACTGAAGTACAGACCCTTTGCTGTGAAGTAACCTATTTCCATTTCATAGTACTTTCGACTTTTATTCCAATACGTTGATCTGTCAGCTGTAGTTTCTACACTCTTAGAAATAAGGGTTCCAAACAGGTTCTTCCTGAAGGGCTGAGGTTCTACCCAGAACCATTTGCTTCTGAAGAACCCTTTCCTTCTTCAAGGATTTTTAAAAGCACAGATGTTAACCACGTCAGCCCCGGTTGGTTATGAACCTCATGAGGAACCCAGAGTGAGTTCTAGATAGAACCCTTGGTTCCTGGTGGAAACCCGCGGGTGGGATCTTGTTTGCCCCCTTAGAAGGTGGAAAGGTTCTGCATTGTTGGAAGACATGCAATTTCAATGTGAATATCTCAACAGACATAATGCCCTTGCCTTTAATTAACTTTTAACTGATCGTGTTTTAACACTCAGAGAAAACAATGAACTTCATAGACAACAAAACTAATAACTGTAACATGATATCATAGGGAGCTAGCATTATCATAAAGGATGAGCCGGCTGTGGACAGGATGAGCTTGGGCCTCTATCGAGAGCCGGATATGTTTAGTCTTCAGAGTTTAACCTCCTCATACATGTGTCTCGGGAGACGGTAGTTAGTAGCTCAGGTTTAGGTACATCTGTCTCATAAAGACGATGGTCCACCTCGTGGAAGAGTACATATATGTGAAAAGTATACTCTATATATAATCAATGCTCGGCAAATGTAATGTGACCCGTATGATTTGTAAACGGTCCTTTCTTTTAAGGTTGTTATCGAGATATCTGGTATTCATGTATACTCTGTAAAACCATGTACTTTCTTGTAATAAGGTGATTATGATATATTGTATTCAGGTGACATGAGGAGAACTGTACTGGAATCAAATTGCCTTATTTGGATATTAAGTGAGCACGGTGTCGGTCTTAAGTCTGGAAGGGTGCAAAAAGCAGAAGTTAAGGAAAAGAAGGGGGGGCCCTCGATATATATATATCTATATATATATATATAGATATATATATATATATATCTATATATATATATATATCCTAACAGCAAAGTTTAGAGGTTGGTGAAAGAGATCAGGGTTAATTATGAATTTTTCTCTGGACATTGAGGCTAAACACTTTGCTCACTAATATCCAGTTCTTATTTTCTTTCTTTGAGTGTTGCGTTTAAATCTTTAATAACTTTTCTATCTTGTGTTAACAATAAAAATCAACTGCATTGCAGTTTAACCAAACAGTGAGTTCGTAGCCTTCTTTAGTTCCTTCACTCAGTTCTCTGATGGAGCGTCTCCTGTCCGAGAGGGGGGTCTCCACGGCAACCACTCAGCCCCTGTGGGAAGTTTGAGGTTCACCACCACGGTCACACTCCTGATATCACACATACACCTACATTACATTGTGACAACATTTGCTGAAATTATACCTGGAGGACACCTGGCTTCTGGCCCTGGTATTGTAATATCCATAAAGGTTAGGAGAGAGACTTATAACTGGTAAGTTTCCTAACAGGGTTTGTCAAAAATGATTAAACTGAGGGTTCATACCGACCGCTATCAGAGCATTATACCACTATAAATAAATAATGAAGGTATACAAACAACTATTCTACAGGTGGCTGTTGGGCCTTTGTAGATTAAACTAGTAACTTTTATTGGGTCTTGGTGAAACAGTCTGAACTCTAATTAAGAACCAGGTTCCTCTCAGCGGAGGTCATCCGAGGCCTTTTGGGGTGACACGCGCTCGGAGCCCGCAGTGTGCTGGTGCCTCAGGGCCACGGAACAGGGTTTCCCTTATTCCTTTCACTCACTGCTCTCCGCTCACGACTCACCTCTCAGGCCAGGTGAGGGAATCATATCGGGAGACGCTGGACCTCCTCCTCGCCCCCCCTTCTCACGGCTCTCAGGATTTAGCTCTGTGTTGTGTTGAACACTGTTGTAGGAGTTGACTTTATGAGTTATTGTATATATTGTAAGTAGTCAAATGAAAAAAGTCATTTTATTTGGACCACAGCATTTGACCAACGTAATATCTTCTCATCTTTGCCCGTTGACCTCTTCTGTTTAACCATTAAATTCAGGATTTAAGTGTGACAAATCAATCAACGAGGTAGATCAATTATATGCCTCTTTACTAATAACAAACCAACTGTCTCTTTATTTTTCAATAGTCCATATTTATTTCTTCATGATCAACACATGCTCACTCTTCCATGTAGGAATGTTTGGTTCTAAAATGACACAATTAAAACAAGTAAATACATGATGTATACAACTAGGTTGCAAATGAACCATAAACATCAAATATCAGATGAAATAAACAACATTAAATACATCTGTATCATTAACCTAGATAATTAACAAATACACAGGTAAGTATAACTAAATATATGGTTTAAATACACTTATACTGCCACCTACTGGTAGAAAGTTAAACACTTTGACTGCGTCTCCTCATCCAGGCTCTGCTCTGTGTTCACTCAAGAACCAGCACAATAAGGTGTAAGAATAAATATGATGCTGACAGCAACAACTCTGCACACAAACATTACTTTGACAAAACTATATTACGAATAGTGTTGCATTAAACAATGCAGCCATTAATTGAAAAGTTGGGTAGAAACTCTTCTTTTTTTTCCTTTTTGTTTAAAACAGAAAACGAAAAAACATGGTATTTCTGTATTTTCTTTTTTTAGACGAAACTATAAAACCAACTCTAAAAATGTACATGAACCATTCACCTTATATATGCTTCCTTGAGGCAATATGATCAGAAAACACTACATAGATTTTCACTATAATGCAGATGATAATCAATTCTATCTATCGATCAAGCCAGACGACACCAACCAGTTCACTAAACTTCAAGCATTTCTGAAAGACATCAAAACCTGGATGACCTGCAACTTCCTGATGTTAAACTCAGACAAACTGAAGTTATTCTATAGGCCCAGAACACCTCAAAAATCAATTATCTAATGATATAGTTCCTCTTGATGGCGTTGGCCTGACATCCAGCACCACCGTAAAGAATCTCAGAGTTATCTTTGATCAGGACTTGTCCTTTAACTCTCACGTAAAACAAATCTCAAGGACGCCTTTTTTCACCAATGTAACATTTAAATAATCAGACACATCCTGTCTCAAAGCGATGCAGAAAAATTAGTTCACACATTTGTTACTTCTAGACTAGACTACTGTAACTCCTTATTATCAGGCTGCTCTAATAATCTCTTAAATCTCTCCAGTTGATCCAAAATGCTGCAGCTTGTGTACTAACAAAAACTAAGAGAAGAGATCATATTACTCCTGTATTAGCTTCTCTGTTCTGATTCCCTGTAAAATACAGAATATAATTTAAACCTACAAAGCCTTAATTGGTGAGGCACCATCATATTTTAGGGACCTTATAGTACCATATTACCCCACTAGAGAGCTCATAGTACCATATTACCCCACTAGAGAGCTCATAGTACCATATTACCCCATTAGAGAGCTCATAGTACCATATTACCCCACTAGAGAGCTCATACTACCATATTACCCCACTAGAGAGCTCATAGTACCATATTACCCCACTAGAGAGCTCATAGTACCATATTACCCCACTAGAGAGCTTCGCTCACTGAATGCGGGGCTACTTGTGGTTCTTAGAGTCTTCAAAAGTAGAACAGGAACCAGAGCCTTCATTTATCAAGCTCCTCTTCTGTGGAACCAGTTTCCACTTTCAGGGGCAGACACAGTCACCACATGTAAGAGTAGACTAAGAGGACCCTATTGAAACTCTAAGGACGCAATTGGGCGCATACTTCTGGTAATTGTCGTGCTCGAAAACTCACCAAATTTGGCACACTTGTCAGGCTGAATGAAAATAGACATCTGATATAGGTGTCTTATTTGTGAATAAAAAAATGGCTCTCTAGCGCCCCCTAGAAGTTGGACAGGCGACGCCCCTCAGCCAGTTTGTCCGATTGACTTAAAATTTGACACACATGTCCATCTCCACCTGCTCTACAAAAAAGTCTCTCAGACACCTAAACTCCGCCTACTTAAATTTTCTGCCATTTTGAATTTTGTGAAAAACACATTCTTGCAAACTCCTCCTACAAGTTGGGTCCGATTCATACCAAATTTTCTGTGGGTCATTATTGGAGCTGGGCACAGGATTTGCAGCATATGTGCACATTGCATCTTGTAACATACCCCGACATTTTTATGTAATTTAGACACTAGGTGTCATTTTTCGCCGTTTTCAGCCTTTGTACTCTTACGAACTCCTCCTACAGAATTCATGCAGTATAAAACGTGTAATTTCCTTTTGCCAGTAGGTGGCGCTATGCAATTGTGAAAATTTCTTCATGGAAATGTGCTCAGGCCTGCACCGGCATCATGCATGATACATTTTGGGTGGATTGTATGATGTACCTTGGACTTACAATGACTTTCTCTGACATAGTGAAACGCACAAAATGGATGTGAAATGGGCGCCATGCCACGTCAAGGCCGTTGAGAAAAAACTGACGATTTCAATAATTATTCATCATAAAGGTCTAAAGAGCATCCTGAGCAAATTTGAAGTCGATTGCATGAATTCTGTAGGAGGAGTTCGTAAGATCTCGGATACAAGCGGCAGAAATGAGTTTTCTCCGTCGGGTGGCTGGGCTCAGCTTTAGAGATAGGGTAAGGAGATGAGTTTACTCTGTAGGGCTCAGCCTTAGAGATAGGGTAAGGAGATGAGTTTCCTCTGTAGGGCTCAGCCTTAGAGATAGGGTAAGGAGATGAGTTTCCTCTGTAGGGCTCAGCCTTAGAGATAGGGTAAGGAGATGAGTTTCCTCTGTAGGGCTCAGCCTTAGAGATAGGGTAAGGAGATGAGTTTCCTCTGTAGGGCTCAGCCTTAGAGATAGGGTAAGGAGATGAGTTTCCTCTGTAGGGCTCAGCCTTAGAGATAGGGTAAGGAGATGAGTTTCCTCTGTAGGGCTCAGCCTTAGAGATAGGGTAAGGAGATGAGTTTCCTCTGTAGGGTGGCCGGGCTCAGCCTTAGAGATAGGGTAAGGAGATGAGTTTCCTCTGTAGGGTGGCCGGGCTCAGCCTTAGAGATAGGGTAAGGAGATGAGTTTCCTCTGTAGGGTGGCCGGGCTCAGCCTTAGAGATAGGGTAAGGAGCTGAGTTTCCTCTGTAGGGTGGCCGGGCTCAGCCTTAGAGATAGGGTAAGGAGATGAGTTTCCTCTGTAGGGTGCAGGGCTCAGCCTTAGAGATAGGGTAAGGAGCCCGGACATCAGGAGGGAACTTGGAGTTGAGGCGCTGCTCCTTCGTATCTAAAGGAGTCAGCTGAGGTGGTTCGGGCATCTAATCAGGATGCCTCCTGGATGCCTCCCGTTAGAGGTTTTCCAGGCACGCCCAACTGGTAGGAGGCCCCGGGGAAGACCCAGGACACGCTGGAGGGATTATATCTCCAGCTGGCCTGGGAACGCCTCGGGATCCCAGAACGAGCTGGAACGTGTTGCAGGTGAGAGGGAAGCCTGGGTCAGCCTGCTAGGCCTGCTGCCACCGAGACCCGACCCCGGATAAGAGGATGCCAATGGATGGATGGACGGATGGAGTCCGTAAGAGTACAAAGGCTGAAAACGGCGAAAAATGCCCAAAATGCCCAAATTGGCCAAATTACTGTAGCGCCCCCTAGTGTCTCAATGGCATGAACATTTCAGGGTATGTTACAGGATGCAATGTGCACTTATGCTGCAAATCCTGTGACACTATGCCCAATGGTTTTGAAGTTATAAGTATTGATGTACAAGCTACGCCCCAAAGAAGTTCATTAGTCCATATCTTATGAATGCAATAATTATCCACAGCACATTTGGTATGAATCAGACCCAGCGTGTAGGAGGAGTTTGCAAGAATAGGTTTTTCACAAAGGTGGAGATGGACATGTGTGTCAAATTTCAAGTCAATCGGACAAACTGACTGAGGGGCGTCGCCTGTCCAACTTCTAGGGGGCGCTAGAGAACCATTTTTTTCAAACCTGACAACTGTGCCAAATTTGGTGAGTTTTCGAGTATGGCAAGTACCCTAAATATGCGCCCAAAGATCTAAAATAAGAATCAGAAAAAGAAAAACTCTTAGAATTTCAATAGGGTATTTAAAAATGGTGCAGGCTGTCCAGATCATGGCCATAGGACCACGGTACGGTTACGGAGGTCCAGGCCAAGACAGACGAGGAAAAGGCAGAGGCTTCATGTGCCACCAGGGAGGCCTTTGGGGTGCAGAGAGTCAGCAGAGGGATGACAGCCACTCCCAAGGAGGACAGAGGTCTGACCGATCCAAAAAGGAGGGGGCATGCAAAGAGAAAGGGGATATCCTTTCCACACGCAGCTCATGCAAATGAAGAAAAGCTTGTTCTACTCATCACACGCACAGCTGAACAACTGAAGACTATATAGGATGCAATCACACATTTAACACAGGCATCAAAGTTAGTTGTATGGACATACATGTATAAAATATACCACTGAGCCTTCTAGAAGATTACCAGAAACAATGTTGATCACAGAGGATTTGAAAGTGTTTTCCTTGTGGATTCAGGAGCCACACACTCAGTTGTTTGTAAGAACAAAAGATTTGCCTCATCCTAAACTTAGTGGACAATATGTCTATTCTGTAGGAACCTCAGTTTTGATGTTAAAGAAAGAATTCACGGTTCCACTCACATGTGAACACAAAGATCAGGAGCTCCCTCCAGAGAGAACAAAGCATTTGTGTCCTCAGACGTCTGTCCTGTAAACTTGTTGGTCAGAGACTTGAAGCTGACGTTAGGAATCAGTTTGATTTCCACACTTAAAGGTTTAAAAGGCATACGCACTCCCACCAACATGACCCTGGTCCAACATAGCCTATCACACCTTTATATGTGTATCAGTGGCTTATCCCTATTCCAGTGGCTCAGGACATGAGGCATCACTGGGCCCTTGTCGTGCTGAAGTCAGATCACATGACCCTCACATTCATGCACTGTATCGCACACGTTCCTCCAGCAGAGACCAAGAGTGTGAAAAAGTGTTTTTTCCGTGATTTGATTGATACTCTACTATGATTTGGTCTCATCAGAGATGTGCAGCTTCTGTTATCCTCACAGTCTGTGTATTAGTTTGATGATGACAAGCCTCACACTGTCTCATGTCTTCTGACGCCTCCAGTCTCCTCCTCCCTTACAGGAAGTTCCCTCTTCTCTCTGGGCGACGGGTAAATATGACGAAATGCACAACCTGAGGTCATCACACCTAAATCCTTGTTTCGGCCTTAACAACATCAATATCCGCTTAAACAAGAAGCTATTGAGGCATAACTCCTGTGTTTAACTCTCTTTTGCAGGCAGGTGTAATCATGTAATAACTCACCTGTCTGTACTCACATTCATCCAGTGAGGAAACTCAGAGACAAAGGAGCACCACCAGGGTGGAGATAGTCCAAGAAGAACCAGGACCAGAACCAGAACCAGAACCAGAACCAGAACCAGGACCATACATAGTGTACATCTATAAATATCCCTGTGTAAACAAACAAACCACGATGACCGGGCCGTGGCTGGTCTCATGGTCCTGAAGCCGACTAACAATAACAGAATCATATGCAGACTTTAAGATGGTCCTATTTTCATACCTGCTCTGACACATATTAGCGTAGAGGATGAAGAGTAGGGGCCAAAGCACACATCCTTGTGGGGAGCCAGTGGAGGAGCACGCGTTGTGTCCTATGAGTTATAAAGTCAAGAATCCAACCCACAAGGTTATGACTTAAAAGCTCATCTCACCCCTCCAACCTTCTTTCCATGACCCCTCTACCCTTCTGGTTCCTTCTCCCCTTCCTCCCTTCCTCGCTTGACCCCTTTCCACCTCCTAAATCTAACCCCTCATTCCATCTACAATAAACCATTTTAAGCTCATAACTCTACCAGCCTGGTCTTTGGTAGTGAAATGACATTAAAACCTGTTAGGTAAATTATTGTTGCCAGAATTTTGCATGAGCAGCTTCTCAACAGGCAGCGACTGACAGAGAGGATCAGAGACGAGACGAGGATGGACGGACTTCTTCTGAGCATCGTCGTCGTGTCAGGCAAGACTTTAATATGTTTTTATTATTTTCCCATCTTCAACATAATAATGCTGTTTAACCCTTACAAACTGTTTGAGTCTAATTTGACCCGTTGTGACATTTGACATCAGTAAAAACACCCTAAATGTCTCTTTCAGCCTGAAACTTGATGACTTTTACGAAAGTGACCCAAAATACACAAAAATCAAAATCTTTTAAGATGTTATACTTTTGTAGAGATGCTACACATGTTTGTACACTGAGGCTGTTTCAGCTCAAACTTGACCCGTATGTATTGAGATGGATGTCAGATCTACCAGTGTGGGTCACATCAAGGAACATGGTGGTTTTAGGGAATCTTGAAACAGTGAAACTGTACAGGCCATGTTTATGTGTTTATGGGACAAAGGTCACAGAGGTCAAGGGGGACCTCGACTCTGTCACCAGAACGGTCTGAGTTCCCACCTCATTTGCCAGGTTCCCCCAGAGCATAATCTACTCAGGAAGACATTTGAATAAATTTGGGTTGCTGCTCGCCCTCCTCCTACTCCTCCTACTCCCACTCCTCCTCCTCCCCCTTCTCCCTCCTCCCCCTTCCTCCTCCCCCTCCTACCACCATCCTCCTCCGACTCCGCCCCTTTCCTCCTCCCCCCTCCCTTCCTCCTCCCTCCCTTTGATAGCTTTTCACACCAAGCATAACGGAGTCGGTGCAGTCGGATCCCCGGTGAGAGTGAATCCATACCAAAGATAACGTTCACTGTACTGCCTCGAGCTCACAGTGTTTTCT
Organism: Ophiodon elongatus; assembly: GCA_016806645.1. Lineage (NCBI taxonomy): Eukaryota > Metazoa > Chordata > Actinopteri > Perciformes > Hexagrammidae > Ophiodon > Ophiodon elongatus. The sequence continues at coordinate 15,390 of JACSYO010000448.1, forward strand.
TTTGTTTTATCACCACTCATTCTGGGCTTTTCATCTGGTTAGACGGTTGCCCAGCGACCAGTTCAGAGTCTGCATTTTTCTTTTTGAAATATTTACCTACTAGCTACCTACTGCCACCCACTGGCCTGGAAGAGTATTTAATTACTCGGCCAGCCACTATATATATATATATATATATAGTGGTAGATAGATAGATAGATAGATAGATAGATAGATAGATAAGAGTATTTAATTACTAGGCCAGCCACTTTATTGCAGGCTCAGATGCTCAACAATGGCAAATTATTTGCGGCAACTAAATAATATTTTTTTTGACCGATTAAGTGAAATTGGACATTTTCCCACGACACACTTGATGATCTCTCACGGCACACAAAATCTCTGGTTTATGGGACAGAGGTCACAGAGGTCAAGGGGGACCTCGACTCTGTCACCAGAACGGTCTGAGTTCAGGTTCCCCCAGAGACACCTGCTGGTCGTCCAGAGGTCAGAGGGGCCTCGTCACAGACACAAGATCTGCACCTGCAATGTAATAATAAAATCTACTCAAGAAGAGATTTGAATCAGTTTGGGTTGGTGCTCCCCCTCCTCCTCCCCACCCTCTCCCCCTTCCTCCTCCCCTTCCTCCTCCCCTCCACCCCCGCCCATCGTCCTCCTCTCCGCCCTCTTCCTCCTCCCCATCCTTCCTCCCCCCTTCCACCTCCTCCCCATCCTCCTCCTCCTCCTCTCCTTCCTCCTCCGCCCCCCTCCTCCTCCTCCCCCCTTCCTCCTTCCTCCCCCCTTTCCTCTCACTCCTCCCCCGCTCTCCTCCCCCTCCTCCCTCTTCCCCTCCCCTCCCTCCCCCCCCCCCCCCTCCTTAATATTAAATGTAATCAAGATGCTGTTTGTTGATCCAGGGCTGTGTGCCGTCTCATCATCTGCTGTACGTCGCTACCATTTAGTTAATGAGCTGAAGAACATGAGTGAAGCACAGCGTCACTGCAGAGAGCAGTACACCGACCTGGCCACCATACGAGACCTGGAGGACCAGAAGACCCTGAACAACACGGTGGATTCAAGCAAACTGCTCAACAAGGTGAGTTTTATGATGTCAGACAGGTGGTCTGAAAGATTTACATTCTCACAGTGGTGGAAAGTATGCAGATGAGCTGTACCTGAGTATGTACTTGTACTTTACTTGAGTATTTTAGTTCAATGATTTTACATGTTACATTTCAGATGGAGATTTACTAACTTTTGTTACTTTACAGATTAAGATTTATCATATAAAACATCTGATTTAATGCAACATGCTGCTAATCTGTACTGGATATTTACAGCATTAATATCTCATCAAACAAAAATCATCCATGTAAATACATAGTGGAGTAATGTTGCCATTGTTTGCACTGTTAGCGCTGTTAGCATTGTTAGCTTTAGCCATCAGCTCAGCCGTCACCACGTTGTGAGAGCTTAGTCCTTTATGAACAGCAGGAGTGATGACAGGAAGTAAAACCTGCTTCAATGTTCATATTAACACCTGAATATTGTTTTAACACAGACTTGAAATAATTGGGAACCTGTCCTTGAAAGGTTTTGCATATCAGACAGATCGGCAGTATCAAGACTGTAGATGGGAAGTAAAGATATCTGAAAGTCTATTTCTTTATATCACGATGAAATATTGCTTTCAGCGAGCCTGGATAGGACTGTACGAGGACGACAGCTGGAGCTGGAAGTGGTCAAACCCAAGCTTCTACAAACCCGGGGAGACGGAGTTCAGACGATGGGGGGATGGAGAACCGAACAACTCCGGCGGAGTAGAATACTGCACAGTGATGTATTCATATGGGTTCTGGCACGACGTCCCTTGTAAGGATTCCTTCAGTTCAGTCTGCTTTGATGTCAGAGGTGAGAATATTAAAACTACTATGAGAAACTTTCCTTCTGTGTTGGTTCTGGCGCCCCCTGTGGACTAAAGAGGTAGTGTCTCTGAGCACCAGGTGGTGGTTCTAGCGCCCCCTGTGGACTAAAGAGGTAGTGTCTCTGAGCACCAGGTGGTGGTTCTAGCGCCCCCTGTGGACTAAAGAGGTAGTGTCTCTGAGCTGGAAGAGGAGGAGGAGGAGGAAGAAGATGAGGAGGAGGAGAGGAGAGGAATGGAGAGGAGAGGAGAGGAGAAGGAAGAGGAGGAGGAGAGGAGAGGAAAAGAGGAGGAAGAGGAACTTCAGGTCCAAGGCTGCAGGTGAAGCTGGATATGGGTCTGTCCACGGTGGACTGGTCTCTGCTGGATCTGGGTCTGTCCACGGTGGACTGGTCTCTGCTGGATCTGGGTCTGTCCACGGTGGACTGGTCTCTGCTGGATCTGGGTCTGTCCACGGTGGACTGGTCTCTGCTGGAGGCTACTGATGGAGGTCTATAGAGGATCAGGACTAAATAGTTTCATAACCAGTTAAAGTTCCTCTCAGTAACTTGAACTAGTCTTCAGCTCCATGAATATCATTTAAAGCAGATTAATGTCATCCAGCCGGTTTGTTTCATGTCTGTTGGAGGGAAAATATCTATGATGTGTTTTATGAATGTGGGACTCAATGGACGCCTGCATGTTCATATTCACACAGCTCCGTGTTGATTTCACCTTCATGCTGAGATTCATGAAGCAACAATACAACTGGTCTGCATCTATGTGGTCTGTTATGGTTCCTCTACTCAGATCTTCTCTCTGCTCTATTTTCAGGGTCAGATGAGACATATGTTCTTATTAACACCTCCATGTCGTGGACTGAGGCCCAGAGCTACTGCAGAGAACACCACACAGACCTGGCCAGTGTGAGAAACATGACAGAGAACCAGATGTTACAGAATGTGATACCCTCAGGAGACAGAGTCTGGATCGGCCTTTTCAGAGTTGGATGGAAGTGGTCTGATGGAAGTGACTCCTCATTTAGGATCTGGAATCCTGAAGATCCTCAAGGTTCCTCTGAGACTTGTGCAGCAGCAGATTTTAGTGCCGATGGACAATGGGTAGACCTGAACTGTAACGTCATGTCAGCGTTCATCTGCTACAGTGGTAAGCTATCATTCACTCAGCCTTTAAATGTGGATTCAGGTTTGCTTCATTAACAGATGCAGTAAAAAAAATAAAAACGACCCAAAAACATCAAAAGTAGAAAAAAATAAAATCTATAGATCTGAAGTTATGGAGAGAAAACACATTGAATATGCAGATCAACTGCAGATGATGGAGAGTGCTTGCCTCAGTGATGCGCTAATACTAAGTCCATGCTAAGCTAAGCTAAGCTAAGGGGTTCTTGCACCAGCCATATTTAAAGATTGAGCTGATGGAAAATTACAATACATTTCTCTTTTATCTTTCAAAGTGTTAAAAATTCAAGGATATTGATTATTATCAGCCATAAATGTTGTGACTGATGAAGGTTGTTTGTTTTTTAGATGTTGTTCCTGTTTCAAAGCAAGTGATCAAAGTGAGGCTGGTGAAGAGAAGCTCCTCTCTGGATCTGAATGACCCTGTGGTGATGGAGGACCTCTTGAAGCAGGTACATCTTTCTCACATTAAAAACATAACAAGGTGATATATGTGATTCAGTGGACTACTAAGAACAATGTCAATGTGCTATGTGCAGTGGACTCGTGGACACGTCGTTATTGAAGGTAGACTTGTGTCCAAAAAACATGAAACAACAAAGCTGTTGTAGTGGAAACCAGAGTTGTTCTACAGCAGAGCTTCCACATGAGGACAGTGTGAGAAAGGATGCAGGATGTAAATGAACAACAGCGTTTAGTGAAGAGTTCTTCTCTGTCAGCCACATTCAGGAAGTAAATGTTTTTGTCTCTCAGCTCAAACAGAGGATGAAGGACCAGGGGCTGAATGACAACATCAAACTGAGCTGGAGGAAGCAGGCGGATGGAAAAGTCTTCCACAAGGAAGAGAAGGAGACAAAGAAGAAGATAAAAGATGAGCTTTAATGTTCTTTCAATCCACTCTGGTCAGAGGCTTCCTTTCTCCTCCTCTTCCTCCTTTTCTTCTTCCTCTTCCTCCTCCTCTCAATCAATGGTAGAAAGTACCAAAGTACTGAAGTACAGACCCTCTGCTGTGAAGTAACCTATTTCCATTTCATAGTACTTTAGACTTTTATTCCAATACGTTGATCTGTCAGCTGTAGTTTCTACACTCTTAGAAATACGGGTTCCAAACAGGTTCTTCCTGAAGGGCTGAGGTTCTACCCAGAACCATTTGCTTCTGAAGAAACTTCTTCAAGGATTTTTAAAAGCACAGATGTTAACCACGTCAGCCCCGGTTGGTTATGAACCTCATGAGGAACCCAGAGTGAGTTCTAGATAGAACCCTTGGTTCCTGGTGGAAACCCGCGGGTGGGATCTTGTTTGCCCCCTTAGAAGGTGGAAAGGTTCTGCATTGTTGGAAGACATGCAATTTCAATGTGAATATCTCAACAGACATAATGCCCTTGCCTTTAATTAACTTTTAACTGATCGTGTTTTAACACTCAGAGAAAACAATGAACTTCATAGACAACAAAACTAATAACTGTAACATGATATCATAGGGAGCTAGCATTATCATAAAGGACGAGCCGGCTGTGGACAGGATGAGCTTGGGCCTCTATCGAGAGCTGGATATGTTTAGTCTTCAGTTTAACCTCCTCATACATGTGTCTCGGGAGACGGTAGTTAGTAGCTCAGGTTTAGGTACATCTGTCTCATAAAGACGATGGTCCACCTTGTGGAAGAGTACATATATGTGAAAGTATACTCTATATATAATCAATGCTCGGCAAATGTAATGTGACCAGTATGATTTGTAAACGGTCCTTTCTTTTAAGGTTGTTATCGGGATATCTGGTATTCATGTATACTCTGTAAAACCATGTACTTTCTTGTAATAAGGTAATTATGATATATTGTATTCAGTTGACATGAGGAGAACTGTACTGGAATCAAATTGCCTTATTTGGATATTAAGTGAGCACGGTGTCGGTCTTAAGTCTGGAAGGGTGCAAAAAGCAGAAGTTAAGGAAAAGAAAGGGGGGCCCTCGATATATATATATATATATATATATATATATATATTTATATATATATATATATATGTATATATATATTTACATATATATATACATATATATACATATATCCTAACAGCAAAGTTTAGAGGTTGGTGAAAGAGATCAGGGTTAATTATGAATTTTTCTCCGGACATTGAGGCTAAACACTTTGCTCACTAATATCCAGTTCTTATTTTCTTTCTTTGAGTGTTGCGTTTAAATCTTTAATAAGTTTTCTATCTTGTGTTAACAATAAAAATCAACTGCATTGCAGTTTAACCAAACAGTGAGTTCGTAGCCTTCTTTAGTTCCTTCACTCAGTTCTTTGATGGAGCGTCTCCTGTCCGAGAGGGGGGTCTCCACGGCAACCACTCAGCCCCTGTGGGAAGTTTGATGTTCACCACCACGGCCACACTCCTGATATCACACATACACCTACATTACATTGTGACAACATTTGCTGAAATTATACCTGGAGGACACCTGGCTTCTGGCCCTGGTATTGTAATATCCATAAAGGTTAGGAGAGAGATTTATAACTGGTAAGTTTCCTAACAGGGTTTGTCAAAAATGATTAAACTGAGGGTTCATACCGACCGCTATCAGAGCATTATACCACTATAAATAAATAATGAAGGTATACAAACAACTATTCTACAGGTGGCTGTTGGGCCTTTGTAGATTAAACTAGTAACTTTTATTAGGTCTTGGTGAAACAGTCTGAACTCTAATTAAGAACCAGGTTCCTCTCAGCGGAGGTCATCTGAGGCCTTTTGGGGTGACACGCGCTCGGAGCCCGCAGTGTGCTGGTGCCTCAGGGCCACGGAACAGGGTTTCCCTTATTCCTTTCACTCACTGCTCTCCGCTCACGACTCACCTCTCAGGCCAGGTGAGGGACTCATATCGGGAGACGCTGGACCTCCTCCTCGCCCCCCCTTCTCGCGGCTCTCACCCGAGACCCCTTAAAGCTCACGGGCGGGCCCCTTCGTCAGAGCTGAGAGGTTTCGGTTCTGAGACCGCACCAGGGGCCCTCACTGGAGGGACGACCGAACTTCGGTGCCGGGAAACCTGAAACCTGGTTTCTGAGCTCACACACTTCTGTCGGAGATCGTTTCTCTCCCCCAAATTCTAAACAGAAACTTAAAGCCTCTATAAAAACATTTTAATAAATAAAATAAGGTCATCGTTAACAGTATTTAAACCGTAGATTTAGTCATATTTGAGGTTATTGATACAGATGTATTTAATGCTGTTTATTTCATCTGATATTTGATGTTAATGGTTAATTTGCAACCTAGTTGTATACATCATGTATTTACTTGTTTATTTGTTTCATTTTAGAACCAAACATTGCTACATGGAAGAGTGAGCATGTGTTGATCATGAAGCAATAATTAATGAATATTGAAAAATAAAGAGACTTTTGGTTTATTCTTATGAAGCAGCCTTCAGTGGACCTCTCTTCAGTTACCACCCAGTCAGAGCACCACCTGTGCTTCCCTTTTTACCTTCGTTACTACATCATCACTGTTACTGTCATCATCATCAACATCTAACCTGTTCTGTTCTGACTCTGCTGTCAGTGTCTTAGCCCCTCTGACCAGATCATAATCATAATGTAGCACTTTGGTCTCAAGAAGGATTTAGCTCTGTGTTGTGTGTGAACACTGTTGTAGGAGTTGACTTTATGAGTTATTGTATATATTGTAAGTAGTCAAATGAAAAAAGTCATTTTATTTGGACCACAGCATTTGACCAACGTAATATCTTCTCATCTTTGCCCGTTGACCTCTTCTGTTTAACCATTAAATTCAGGATTTAAGTGTGACAAATCAATCAACGAGGTAGCTCAATTATATGCCTCTTTACTAATAACAAACCAACTGTCTCTTTATTTTTCAATAGTCCATATTTATTTCTTCATGATCAACACATGCTCACTCTTCCATGTAGGAATGTTTGGTTCTAAAATGACACAATTAAAACAAGTAAATACATGATGTATACAACTAGGTTGCAAATGAACCATAAACATCAAATATCAGATGAAATAAACAGCATTAAATACATCTGTATCATTAACCTAGCTAATTAACAAAGACACAGGTAAATATAACTAAATATATGGTTTAAATACACTTATACTGCCACCTACTGGTAGAAAGTTAAACACTTTGACTGCGTCTCCTCATCCAGGCTCTGCTCTGTGTTCACTCAAGAACCAGCACAATAAGGTGTAAGAATAAATATGATGCTGACAGCAACAACTCTGCACACAAACATTACTTTGACAAAACTATATTACGAATAGTGTTGCATTAAACAATGCAGCCATTAATTGAAAAGTTGGGTAAAAACGTAAAAACGTCTGCGCTTCTCTTTTTTTGTTTTTTGTTTGAAAACCATGGTATTTCTGTATTTTCTTTTTTTAGACGAAACTATAAATCCAACTATAAAAACCCTAAGCTTCCCTGAGGCAATATGATCAGAAAACACTACATACATTTTCACTATAATGCAGATGATAATCAATTCTATCTATCGATCAAGCCAGACGACACCAACCAGTTCACTAAACTTCAAGCATTTCTGAAAGACATCAAAACCTGGATGACCTGCAACTTCCTGATGTTAAACTCAGACAAACTGAAGTTATCCTATAGGCCCAGAACACCTCAAAAATCAATTATCTAATGATATAGTTCCTCTTGATGGCGTTGGCCTGACATCCAGCACCACCGTAAAGAATCTCAGAGTTATCTTTGATCAGGACTTGTCCTTTAACTCTCACGTAAAACAAATCTCAAGGATGCCTTCTTCCACCTACGTAACATTTAAATAATCAGACACATCCTGTCTCAAAGCGATGCAGAAATATTAATTAATGCATTTGTTACTTCTAGACTAGACTACTGTAATTCCTTATTATCAGGCTGCTCTAATAAGTCTCTTAAATCTCTCCAGTTGATCCAAAATGCTGCAGCTTGTGTACTAACAAAAACTAAGAGAAGAGATCATATTACTCCTGTATTAGCTTCTCTGCACTGATTCCCTGTAAAATACAGAATCAAACTTAAAATCCTTCTCCTCACCTACAAAGCCTTAATCGTTGAGGCACCATCAAATCTTAAGGATCTTATAGTACCATATTACCCCACTAGAGAGCTCATAGTACCATATTACCCCACTAGAGAGCTCATAGTACCATATTATCCCAATTGAGAGCTCATAGTACCATATTACCCCACTAGAGAGCTCAAAGTACCATATTACCCCACTAGAGAGCTCATAGTACCATATTATCCCAATTGAGAGCTCATAGTACCATATTACCCCACTAGAGAGCTCATAGTACCATATTATCCCAATTGAGAGCTCATAGTACCATATTACCCCACTAGAGAGCTCATAGTACCATATTATCCCAATTGAGAGCTCATAGTACCAAGATCTTTTTCGTGCATGCTGGGGGCTTGGAGTCCAAGTGGGCCATTTTTTAAGAATCCATTGTGGAAGTGGGTGCTAGGAGTTGTGGTTGGAGGGTGTTCAGTGTCCGTCAAGCTGAAGAAGGAAGCCTTTCCGACTTTGTCGGGGGTGTCCGGAAACCTCAGACGGGTACCGTTGGCCAGATCGGCTGCAGCATTTGCCCAAAGCAAAACACAGATATGGGTCGTGTTCGGGGAGAATATGGAGCCTGAAGACATTCAGCCTGTGAAACTATTATTCCAGTATTCATCTGGAGGAGTTTTTGTCAAGTCAAGGCCACAATGTCAAGAGAAAGCTGTGATGTCACTTTGGTATGTCGAGTTGGGGTGGACAAATTCTTAACCAAAAGTTTACATTACAAACTGGGCAGGTGGAGTTTAAAAGATGAGGGCATTTACCAATCAGGGAGGGTCTACCAAAAGGGTAGGATGGGATCCAATGTTTTAGGAGCTCTACAAATTATTAACTGGAACATTTTCATCACTCAGCGAAATGCGTCTTTTATTAATTATTTGATCAGACAGTTCCTGATTAAAATAAAAAAGTATTTTTATTTAAACAAAGCTGCTTGTGTTTAGACGACATTTAACATTTGAGGACTTTGAGAAAAAGTAAAAAAAAAAGTACCTTTAACTGCAAATTCTATCATATTTTAGCAATTATTTTAAAGGCACTCGGATATTATTAATATAATCAGTGAATTTTGATAAAAATACACTGCTCATTAAAAGCTTCCCTTACTGGAGAAACCCAACGAGCGCTCTGAGATTTAACTTTCTAAAAGCTCTTCTACCTTAAAACAAAAGGTCCTGATCACAAACATTACGACGTCTAATCAGCTGACCTGGAGGCCGCAAATGTTACGAAAACAAGATTAGATAAGAGAGACGTGAAGGGGTTAATTAGACCTCTGAGCTCCGACGCATGATAAGATTATTCTATATTTCTCCGAGTCTCGTAACAAGCCGCATATCTCTTCTTCCTCCACAGCGCCATTTAAAAAAACACACACAATGTTCCTTCATCACCATCATCGTCATCATCATGAACGCGTCACACATAGAA
>JACSYO010000448.1:32500-33753 GCA_016806645.1 Ophiodon elongatus
GGATTAACGCTGACAGCCAATAGCAGGACGCTTCAAGCAAACAAAAGTTCTTTTTGTTCTTGTCCTTCTCACTTCCTCCTGCTTATTAATCATAATAGTGGCAGCACGCCCTGAGTTATGGCTGCGCTCTCGTCGGGCTCTGCAACTGGTTCTTCTGGCTCCTGTTGGCGGAAACAGCCAACAAGCTTTCTGCTCGTTAACAGAGCTGCACAACACTAATCACACAGAGGGTAAAATACATCTCAGCCAGCAAAGAAATGTAGATTTAAGTAAATAGTCTGACGTGTATCTGGCCTCCATTACAATCCTACAGCTTTATGACCATGAATATGAATAGTGTCTATAGCGTCTTTTCTGTGATTGTTTTTATTAAATGAAATAAATCACCTGAACATCTACATTAATGTAGATTAAACTAGTTATGAACATGCAACACATTAATGTAGCTTAAACTAGTTATAAACATGCAACAAATTAATATAGATTAAACTAGTTATAAACATGCAACACATTAATGTATTAAACTAGTTATGAACATGCAACACATTAATGTAGATTAAACTAGTTATAAACATGCAACACATTAATGTAGATTAAACTAGTTATGAACATGCAACACATTATGTACAGTTCCTTTAATGACCTGCAGGGATTTGTGAACTCTCAGTGAAACACAATTCCACATCTTACAAACCAGAACATTAAAAACATGAGTCAGTTATAAATGTATGAAAAAACAAACATTTTATATACTTTAACCAAGATTATTGACATCTTTGGTGTTTACAGTATTCTGACTTTATTAAATGACCAGAAGCTGAAACACACAGACTCATGACTTAATGCCTGTAGTGACCTCTAGTGGTCAAATGTGCCAAGTGCAACAATAAGAGGACCACTTGTTTGGTTCCGACTGGCATTAATCAAATTATAATGTTGTGATTTCTTTATAAAAACATTAAAATAAATCTGTGTTGTTGCGAATGCAGGACGTAAACTTGTATTTATATATATTTATATTGTATAATGTTCTCACCGTGTGGTATTAGTACTTTTACTGTAGTAAAGTATCTGAATACTTCCAGAGAACAAATACTACAACCAGGCGGAAGAAGAAAGACGACATGCCATGTGACCTAACTTGGGTCATATTTGAATTCAATTGATTTTACAGAGAAGAAAACTGATTATATTTAAAGAAACTTTTGGAGGAAGCAGCTCCCTGAAGTAGAGTGTGATGAGCATGTGGGAGG
>JACSYO010000449.1:0-25000 GCA_016806645.1 Ophiodon elongatus
TATGTATGTATATATATGTATGTATGTATATATATATATGTATGTATATATATGTATGTATGTATATATATATATGTATGTATATATATATGTATATATTTATATATATATATATATTTATATATATATATGTATATATTTATATATATATATATATATGTATATATATATATATATATGTATATATATGTATATATTTCCCTCTGTGATGAAGTGGACTCTGTAGTCCTCTCTATAATATTACATACAGTGGAAATACTCAAGTAAAGTAGACTACAAGTCCCTCAAAATTGTACTTAAATACATTACTTGAGCCCAAAGTTCTTCTTATATAGCCTCTTAATTTTCCTCTCAAAGTGCACCAGATTGAAGCATTTAACTTAAACATTTTCAAAATGTTCTTCCTACACTAGAAGAACATGCCCCCGGATACTCCTAGAGGGTCGGAGGTCCACCCTCATCGTCCCCCGTTCCCTGTGGGGAACGCTGATATTATGGTTGAGTATAATAAAAAAATGTCAGGGTCATAAGTATTTGGACTGTGACACAATAGTTCAACATTTTACCTCTTTACGTAACTCCAAATGATTTGAACTGAAGCAGTCAATATTTGGTTGACTTTTAGCTTTAATTCAATGGATGTAACAAAAACACATTAACTGTTTAGGAATTACAGCCATTTTTACACAGTCATCCCCATTTTCAGAGGCTCGAAAGTAATTGGACAAACTTACATAGTTGTGAATAAAAGGATTATTTGTAATACTTTAAGGAAAATCCTTTGCAGTCAATGGTTGCCGTCACCAAACACTGAGTTTCCTCCCTTGAGATGCTTTGCCAGGCTTTTTACTGCAGCCTCCTTCAATTGCTGCTTGTTTGTGGGTATTTCTGCTTTCAGTTTTATCATAAGTGAAAAGCATGTTCAATTGGTCCACCGCTTTCATACACACTCAAATGTCTTTCAATTTAAAAATTGCAAAAGCTTTGATTTAAAAAAAAAGGATGATGTTACACAAGCCAATCAACCAGAGGCTTGCACATGCTCTACGTGACATATGCAAATGATAGTAGGTGAATAAAACTACTAGTCAAATACCACGCCAAGCTACGATGCTCACGGAACTAAATTGTGAAAATGGCTAAGGCCGGGGTTAAGTGCAATCCATTTTTACACATTACATTGTTGTAAGAGTAGCGCAGATCCTTTGAATAATATCACAGTGCATAGTGTGTGTGTGTAGCAAGACACTTAACCCCACGTTGCTCCGGTAGCTGTGCCTACGGTGTATGAATGTTATTTGAATGTTAGATAGTCCTGATGGACAGGTAGCCCATGCCATCAGTGTATGAATGGGTGACTGATGACATGTGGTGTTAGAGTGCTTTGAGTGGACTAGAAAAGCGCTATATAAATACAGTCAAGTTAACAGTTAACCATTTACCTGTACAGTATAGTTACCTGTTAACGTTAGCATGCTGCACTGTTAATGCAGCTAGCTTCCATTGTAGATCCACAGGCTGGTGTAATGTAGTAAAGTTAGAGAATACAGAGAGAGACTGTGTGGATATTTAGTCTTGTTTGAAGCCAGACAAGAGTAGGTTTAATGTGTGTATGTGTTTTTTTCCTTGTTGCCTTTTGTGAAACTCAGTACTGCAATGCAGCTAACAAAATTGTTTCCTGGTCTGGACAGTTTTTAGCTAACATTTAAAAATAATATCCACTTAAAATATTGAGAAAAATTATCGTATAATGTTTTCAGTTGATTTAATCGTGTTAACACGTGCCTTTGCCAGAGTCTGTAAAAGGCTGCTAACGCCGATGAATTAGCTGTGCGCCGTGTCAGACTAATTTATATCCTCGTTGTAAACACTGGCCGCTGCTGGTTTTTCGGGGGTATTAATTGTTCCAGGGTCGCCAAAATTACCATCAATGCTGTCAACACATCCGGGACCGTAGTTCTGTCCTTCATAATAAGATATCATGCTTCAACAACTCCAAATTATATAATAAAAGCTCCTTCATTTCCATTTGAGTGCATACCACCACCTGCTAGATATTTTGACATCTCTTCTCATGACGATCACCTGCAAAACACCAGCTGATGCATGGAATTTAACAATTATGCATACATATATTGTACATTGTACAATTACTATCATAACACACAGTGCAGAGTAAGATATATTAAAACTAAAAACACAAGTATTCATGATTGAAAAGCTACATGGTTAAAGCAAAAGACAAACAATTGAAAAGATGATGCAAGCATTTATTTAAATACAACTTAGTAAAAAACTAAGTTAAATAAGTAACTAGAAAATGCGTTGGAATGCTAAAAGTTGAAAGCTTGAAGCTGAAATCTTTGAAAAAAAAATGAAGAAATTGTTGAAGCCCAAAAACATTGAACTGAACTACTGAAAATCCTTGTAGTTGAAATGTATAACTGGAAAAGTTGGAAGCAAAACTATTGTACTTTCACAGTAATAGTAGTAAAGGTAATAGTACTAGTAGTGGTAGTAGTAAAAATAACTGAGAAAATGTGGACATTTTAAAATGACTTTCCTGAAAATATCTATATAAGACCAAAAGCCAAGAACTGCACTGCTAAAAAACCTGGTAGTTGGATTTTAAAAGTGTCAGATTTGGAAGTTGAACTGCATTCGGTGAAGGGAAATCTGTGACGTACTGCGGTAAGCGTATTGCCTCACTTCCGGTTGCCAGCGTGTCTGTTGTCCGATTGCTTACTTTCACAGCTCCAGCTAAACCAAGTTAATTGTGATATTGTGTGATATTCTTCAGTACAAGCGGCTAATTACCTGCTGTACATCTTAAACACTAATATCTCCCTCCTTCTTGTAGCGGCTTCTTGCTTAATCCTACAGTTCTATATACACTTTGTTTGGGTTTTCTAACGTTAGCCACCATACTTTAGCGTAGCAGCTAGCGATGGCTTCCCTCTCTCTTTCCCTCTCCTACTCCTTCTTGCTCAGTGTGTCACATGCTTAGCCATTCCTCTGCCTCCCTTAATGATAACGGTATATGTAATAAGTGTAGTTTGTTTGCTAGGGTGGAGGCGAGGCTCAGCGAGTTAGAGGCACGCCTCCGCCCATGGAAGCTCAGTCGTTAGTTAGCCAGCCCACTCCCATAGTCGGTGCGGACCATCTAGCCGTAGCTTAAGCTAGCTGTTCCCCGGCAGCCCCTGAGCAGCCGGGAGGCTGGATAACTGTCCGAAGGAATCGAAGTCAACGCAGAAGCACACGGTGCCACACCAATCTCTTCACGTTTCTAACCTGTTCTCCCCACTCGGCGAGACACCCGCTGAGGAACCGACTCTGGTTATAGGTAGCTCCATAGTAAGAAATGTGAAGATAGCGAAGCCAGGGACCACAGTCACATGCATTCCAGGGGCCAGAGCGGGCAACGTTGAATCTTATTTAAAACTGCTGGCTAAGGATAAACGTAAATACAGTAAGATTGTAATACACGTCGGCGGTAATGACACCCGAATCCGACACTAAAATGAATGTGGCATCGGTGTGTTCATAGCCAAAACAATGTCGGACTCCGTAGTTTTCTCTGGCCCTCTCCGAAATTTGATCAATGATGAGATGTATAGCCGCATGTCATCATTCAACCGCTGGTTGTCGAGGTGGTGTCCCGCAAACAATGTGGGCTTTTTATAATTGGGAGACTTTCTGGGGAAAACCTGATCTGATTAGGAGAGACGGCATTCATCCCATGTTGGATGAAGCGGATCTCATTTCTGCAAATCTGACCAACTTTGTTTGGGGACCTAATCCATGACAACCCAGAGTTCAGACCAGGAAGCAGAAGCAGAGTTGTAGTCTTACACCCTTCTCTGCACTTCCATTAGAGCAGTTACCCACCCAAAACTATATAGAGACTGTGTCTGCCCCACGGCCATTTAAATGAATTAAATCAAAAGTAACCAGAAGAGGAGTTGTACAAAATAACCTCATAAAAGTTAACACCACCAACGCAACAGTGCAACAAAATAGGAGAATTAAATGTGGACTCTTAAATATCAGATCTTTGTCATCTAAAGCTGTTTTAGTAAATGATTTAATATCAGACAATCATATTGATCTATTCTGTCTTACTCAAACCTGGCTGTGTCATGAAGAATATGTCAGCCTAAATGAATCAACTCCTCCAAGTCACCATCGCTAGCTGCTACTCACATTCCTCGAGGCACCGGCCGAGAAGGTGGAAGAGCAGCTATCTTTGACTCAAGCCTATTAATAAACCCTAAACCTAAATTAAACTACAACTTTCACATCCAACCTGGAAAACAATACAGCCAATTATGTGTGTACCGGGCCCCAGGTCTGTATTCTGAATTTTCAGAGTTTTTATCAAATTTAGTTCTTAAAACAGATAGTTATTATTGTAGGTGAATTTAATATTCATGTGGATGTCGATAATGATAGCCTTAGTACTGCGTTTCTCACTATTAGATTCAATTGGCTTCTGTCAGAGTGTACAGAAACTCACTCACTGCTTTAACCACACCCTCGACCTTGTTCTTTCATATGGCATTAAAATAGAATATCTAATAGTTTTTCCACAGAACCCTCTTTTATCAGACCATTACCTAATAACTTTCGAGCTTATACTACCGGAGTGTACACCGTGAGGCAAAAGTTTCTACACTAGATGTCTATCTGACAGTGCTGTAGCTAAATTTAAAGAAGTGATTCCATCTGTATTTAATTTAATGCCATGTCTCAATATAACGGAGGACTCCTGTGCTAACTTTAGTCCGTCCCAGATTGATCGTCTAGTCGATAGTGCTACAGGCTCACTGAGACTGACACTAGACTCTATAGCCCCTCTAAAAAAGAAGATAATGAAACAGAGGAGATTCGCTCCATGATATAACCCTCAAACCCGCAAAATAAAACAAACATTGCGAAAGTTTGAAAGGATATGGCGTTCCGCCAATTTAGAAGAATCTCGGTTAGTTTGGCGAGAGTCTTAAAACATACAAGAAGGCCCTCCGTAATGCCAGAGCAGCCTATTACTCATCAATAATAGAGAAAAATAAGAACAACCCCAGGTTTCTCTTCAGCACTGTAGCCAGGCTGACAGAGTCACAGCTCTGTTGAGCTGTGTATTCCTATAGATCTCAGTAGTAATGACTTAATGAACTTCTTCAATGATAAGATTCTAACTATTCGAGACAAGATTAATAATCTCTTGCCCTCAACCAGTACCGATCTATCCTTGGAAACAGCTATAAACCCTGATATATGTTTGGACGGCTTCTCTCCCATCGACTTTAAATAATTGTCTTCAACAATTTCTACTTCTAAATCTTCTACCTGTCTCTTGGACCCCATCCCAACGAGGCTGCTTAAAGAAGTTTTACCTTTGATTGGCACCTGTCTGCTGGATATTGTCAATCTGTCTTTACTAACAGGCCATGTACCACAGTCTTTTAAAGTAGCTGTGATTAAGCCTCTTAAGAAGCCCACTCTTGATCCAGAGGTGTTGGCTAACTATAGACCGATCTCTAACCTTCCCTTTCTCTATAAAATCCTTGAGAAAGTAGTCGCAAATCAGTTGTGTGACTTTCTACATAACAATAGTTTATTTGAGGATTTTCAGTCAGGATTTAGAAAAAACCACAGCACAGAGACAGCACTGGTGAAAATTGCTAATGACCTTCTAATTGCATAAGATAAAGGACTTGTCTCTGTCCTTGTCTTATTAGACCTTAGTGCTGTGTTCGACACCATTGACCATCACATCCTATTACAGAGATTAGAACATTTGATTGGCATTAAAGGCACCGCACTAAGCTGGTTTAAATCCTATTTATCAGATTGATCTCAGTTTGTATATGTAAACGATGAAACCTCGATGACCACCAACGTCAGTCATGGAGTTCCACAAGGTTCTGTACTTGGACCAATCTTATTCACCTTATATATGCTTCCTTTGGGCAATATTATCAGAAAACACTCCATAGACTTTCATTGTTATGCTGATGATACTCAATTATATCTATCGATCAAGCCAGACGAAACCGAACAGCTTGCTAAACTTTAAGCATGTCTCAAAGATATAAAAACATGGATGACCTGCAACTTCCTGATGTTAAATTCAGACAAAACTGAAGTTATTTTACTAGGCCCAGAACACCTCCGAAATCAATTATCTAACAATATAGTTTCTCTTGATGGCATTGCCCTGGCATCCAGCACCATCGTAAAGAATCTCGGAGTTGTCTTTGATCATGACTTGTCCTTTAACTCTCACGTAAAACAAATCTCAAGGACTGCCTTTTTTCACCTATGTAACATTTAAAAAATTAGACATCCTGTCTCAAAGCGATGCAGAAAAATTAGTTCAAGCATTTGTTAATTCTAGACTACTGCAAGTCCTTATTATCAGGCTGCTCTAATAAGTCTCTTAAATCTCTCCAGTTGATACAGAATGCAGCAGCTCATGTACTAACAAAAACTAAGAAAAGAGATCATATTACTCCTGTATTAGCTTCTCTTCACTGGCTCCCTGTAAAATCCAGAATCGAATTTAAAATCCTTCTCCTCACCTACAAAGCCTTAATTGGTGAGGCACCATCATATCTTAAGGAGCTCATAATACCATATTACCCCACTAGAGAGCTGCGCTCACTGAATGTGGGGCTACTTGTGGTTCCTAGAGTCTTAAAAAGTAGGATGGGAGCCAGAGCCTTCAGTTATCAAGCTCCTTCTATGGAACCAGCTTCCAGTTTCAGTCCGGGGGGCAGACACAGTGACCACATTTAAGAGTAGACTTAAGACTTTCCTCTTTGATAGCGCATATAGTTAGGGCTGGCTCAGGTTTGCCCTGGTCCATTCCCTTGATATGCTGCTATTGGCCTAGACTGCTGGGGGACATCTTAGGATACACTGAGCTCCTCTCTCCTTTTTATATCTCTCCTTCTGTATGAATTCATGTTCTATCAATGCACATTTCTAACTCTACTTCTTCCCCCGGAGTCTTTGTGCTTTCTCGCCTCGCAGGTTTCCACAGATTGTGCTTGCATCTGGACCCTGGTCCTGCCTCCTGCCGTGACCCTACTGACACACATTCTTTATTTTCCTTCTGTATGAATTCATGCACATTACTAACTCTGCTCCATCCCCGAAGTCTTTGTGCCTTCTCGCCTCGCAGGTTTCTATGGATCGTGGTTAAATCTGGACCCTGGTCTTGCGTCCTGCTGTGGTCCTCCCCGACACCTACTGCTATTATTACATGAATCATTTCTGTTATGTGAATTGAACGTGTTGTAACTCTGATATGCTGTTCATTCTGTACACATGACATCTATTATTGTACTCTGTCCATCCTGGGAGAGGGATCCTCCTCTGTTGCTCTCCTGAAGGTTTCTTCCATTTTTCTCCCTGTTGAAAGGGTTTTTTGGGGGAAGGTTTTCCTAATCCGATGAGAGGTCCTGGGAGAGAGGATGTCGTTGTGTACAGATTGTAAAGCCCTCTGAGGCAAATTTGTGATTTTGGGCTATACAAAAATAAATTGAATTGAATTATCTAAATAAGCTAAGAGCTGAAATACAATGCAGGAGAAGCTGGAAGCTAAACTGTTAAACTGTAGAAGTTGTTGTAACAATAGTAGTAGTTTCAGCAGCTGAAGTTTTAGTAGTGGTGGTATTAGCAGTAGCAGCAGAAGTATCAATGGTGTAGTAGAAGAAACAGTTTTATCAGCAGTAGTAGTTGTCGTGGTAGTAGTTTAAATAACAGTATTATGAGTAGTAGTAGTAGTCGCAGTAATTTTCCACTTTCCTTTTGTATTCAGGTAACCTGTAGGGTCGTGACTGCACCGTCACGCCCGGAGGAGTCTCAATTTGGTGCACTATGAGGTTCGTGCGACCTGGCAGGAGGGAGAACACGTCAGCAAACTGCTCTTGTAACTGGGTAAAGTCTGTTCTCTGGGTCCCGCAGAGATGGCTTCACAAAGGAGCAAGGTCGGATTGGTGGATTTTAGAACCTCAGGCCCTAGCGCCTCTCTCTCAGATACCGTGGACACCAAAGAAACAGACTGTCTCTCTCCATGCTTTTAGGAGGTTGAGGTGGTAGATCTGCGTAGCTCAGCCCGTCAGAACGCACCACTTTATGGTCGACATCCCCCACTCGCCGTGTGACCACAAAGGGCCTTTGCCACTTGGCGAGGAGTTTAGAGCTCATGGACGGATAATGGACTTCAAAGTCTTATTCAGACACTCTACCAGCCCATCGGTCCGAATAGACTTATTGCCAAGTAACCCGTAAAGTTCCCTAAGTGTTCGTGCGGGTATGACTGCTGCGTCGGGGTGCCCCAACTGACCATCAATTCGTATCACTTGGTCACAGGCCGAGCGTAGAGTATCATCCCGAGACTGCTCAAGTGGAAAATCTTCCATGGAATGGAATTCGGGAGCCTGCCTTTGAGACTCCACCGGTTCCCCCTTCCCTGTCCGCAGTGTCTGACAACCTCTCGTCACCGCTGAACTCAGCATACATACCGCATGACCCTGTCCATCGCAAACGCCTGCCCCATTTACTTATTAAACACCGGCCAATCTGTTCCCAAGATTAGGGGGTGCGTAAGGTGGGAGCGAACCGCAACCTTTACACTATGCTTTTTCCCCATGTATCTAATCTAATTTCCCACGCTGACGTTCGGGCCAGCAGCCCCCCTCACGAATTGCTCAAGGACGACCTTCCCCACCACCTCCTGGGCTCCCGGGCTGCAGCCACCTGGTTGCGGCATCCCTCAGCCATTGTGCGTACGCGAAGGCCAGTCCTCGGGCCCTAGCCTGGCTTGGCGGAACCTCCGCCGGTGGTCTTCCAGAGACAGGCCCAGCCGATCTGTGATGGCTGTACGCATGTCCGCGTAACTGTACCTGGCTGCCGGGGGCAGCCCCAGGGACTCTGTCTGCGCCTCTCCCGCTAGAAGAGGCAGGAGTCGGAACGCCCACCGCCGCAGGCCAGTCACACACCTCCGCCATCGCCTCGACCGTGTCTAAGAAAGACTGCACGTCGTCTGCTGCCGTCATTTTATGCAACACCACCCTCGCCAGCATGGCGGGGTTCGGCGCCGACGGAGCTGCAGCTGTCTGTGCGGCAAGCTGTTCCAGGGCGTGGGCCTGCCTCTCTGCCTGGGCCTGGAGCGCCCCCAGGAACTGCCGGTTCGTCTCCGCCTGGTCTTGCTGCATGGGCATCAGTGTAAGAAGTTCCTGTTACCTCCGAGAGTTTCCCTCAGCACAAGGATACGAGCACACTCAAGATAGTGTTTCTCAACGTTTTTACTGTTGTTATACTGTTCAGGCTAGCCTCGGCCGTGCGCTCTCAGCCGTGCCCCCGAGCGCACCTGCCATTTCTTGGTTGTCCGTCTGGGCCGTTTGTGGTCTCTTTCTGCCACTCTGGCAGACTGTGTCTCCTGTTCTCCTCATCTGCTTCTCCGTCCCTACTGAGGTTCATATAGGGGAGAAACACAATCACCAGATCGGTTTCAGCTGAGGCCAATTAAGCCTCTTCCCGGCACTGATCCCTGAACCACTCCCACCTGCAGCTGAGCCCAACCAAGCCTTGGTATAATTTTTGATCAAACTCTCCTTCAAAAACCACGTCAATTACATCACAAAAAAACGCCTTCTTTCTTCTAACTCCTCTCCCGCTGAAAAACTCATTCACGCCTTCATCACCTCTCGACTGGACTACTGCAACAGCATTCTGTACGGCACATCCACCAAAATCACCAACAAACTACAATACATCCAAAACTCAGCTGCCCGTCTGCTCTCCCACATCACCCCAGTCCTTCAAAATCTCCTCCTACAAAGCAAAGAATACAGTTCAAAATTCTCCTCATTACATACAAAGCCATTCACAACATAGTCCCTTCACTCCCTTCGGATCTCCTGCACCGACACACTCCCACTTTAGATCCACCGACGCCAACCCTTCTTACCCCCCTTCCTCGATCCAAGCACCAGACCTGAGTGGACAGGGCCTTCTCTATTGCCACCCCCTCCTTCTGAACTCTCTTTAATCTGTGATGCTAGTTATGTACAGTATGTTTTTTATTACTGCTATGTCATCTCTCTGCCTTGTTTATATTGTTACTGCGTTTATTGTTTCTGTCTTTACCATGTGAAGTGTCCTTGAGTTTATTTTAAAGCGCTATACAAATAAAATGTATTATTATTATTATTTTAAATACACAATTTTACTTTCGAATAGACTGGTTTGACTTCTGTTTCAGTCAAGAATAAGATTTGTTGATTCTGTAGTCAAATAAGTGTCAGAGTTTCCAGAATTAGTGCAGAAAAAGGATTCCTGCTCCAGAAGCGGGGAAATGTACCCCATATTCTTTTACTACACACATAAGTAATTGCTTAGTTATACATAACTCTTGATGTGTGTGACCTGTGAAATCATGTGTTTTTTCTGCATCAACATGATGGTAATTGCATTTACCACTGAGCCCATATCCACTCAAAGCAACAGTTGACACCGGTAGCAGGAAGTAAAAATTGGACAAAATGAATCGTGCAAAAATAATAAATACCTGATATACCATGTTCTTTCCATATTATCACAGTGTACGGGATGATGGATATCTGCTAGAGTTCTAAAATGTTTAATACATTGGAGTGGTATTAATGTTTTCATCTTCAGCAAGGAATGAAATTAGTTTTTCTAAAATTGGAAAAATAAATGGAAAAGTGTCCTTGGAAGATTTTCATGGACGGACCATGACATCACTTGTCCAAAGCTTAATCCCAACCCAAAATAATATATTCTGTTAGCTCAACCTGCTCAAATACGCAAATATATACTATGATAGTGTTTTTGTTGCCACTTACATAGGCAGTAGTACAACTATTCAATTAAATGTCTGACCTCATCCTGCGTAGAAGTTGTATTAATCCTCTCAAATAACTATTTAGGAAAGTGAAGTAGAGCATTTCATAAAATGCCAAACTATTCTGTTAAAAAGTCAACAAAAGAAAACTATGAAAGGTAATTCTAGTCTTTTAAAATTTGTATTTAAATTAAGATTTTGGACTGTTGGATTTTGAGTATTTTTATTTCAGAACGTTATGTAAAGTAATTATGGATCCTGGCTTTTGTCCACAGGATCTCACTTGTGCCCTCGGAGTTTAGACTGTGCCCGGGCAGGACGAGACTTCTGCCAGCCCGGCAGGTCACTCTGCGGCCCTTGCCTGCGCCCTCTGGTGGAGAACTCCCATGGCCGATGTGTGGTCAAGAGGAAACATGGTCCTCACCCCTTTAAAGGTAGGTGGTAGCACTAAATCTTGAATTGTTCATTATAGCCGAAATAACAAAACAACATAGAGCATGTTGTAGAGCACATACATGTTTTATATATGTGAACATTCCCATAAAATGTTATGCCAATGTGTCTGTTTGTCATTATCCTTAGACCCTTCCTGCCTGGTAACCACCTCTGTCTTTAAAACATGCCCACAGTTTATGACACAGATTTCCTGTTAAAAGAAATTCCACAGGATGAACAGTACTCCACGACTGTGTATAAACTTTCAGAATCAGAATCAGCTTTGTTGGCCAAGTAATTTGACTTTGGGTTCCTGTTACTCTCAATGTTTAAAATCAGTGTAGGTCCCCTTAAATTATGGCCAAAAACAGTGTATAAAGAATACGTATTGATGTGACTATAAAACACAAATGGGACAACGTCCATATGAACAGTGCTTATATTCCAAATAAGGGTGTGATTGCAGTGTAGCAGCCAGGTAGACTGTAATTGATCAGTGTTTCTGTCTCTCTCAGTGCTTCCTCTACAAATGATGCATGCATTTTACCAAAGGGAGACTTGAGAGGCTCTCAGTGGGCATTATTCCAGCTCTTAGCTTCCATTTACCTCAGTCAACAGTGTGTGTCATAGTTAATGTCTGAAGCTAATGATCCTTGTGAATCTCTGCTTTTGTATCCTGCTTTTATGTTGAGAAGTGATATTGAGTGCCAGTGAATGTGGGATTTATCAGGGGGCAAATATTACTTTGATGAACTGCGATAAGGCTGTAAACATCACATCCCGTTGGTATCTTTATTTATTACTAGATGATATTTCAAACCTCAATACTTTGAGACTAAAATGTGCCTAAAACTCAGATGAATCTGATGTCTGGTCATTTTCATAACCTTAGTTTACATATTATTTGACCACATAGTACTTAATTTAAGGGGCTGCACGGTGGTGTAGTGGCTAGCACTGTCACCTCACAGCAAGAGGGGCTCAGGTTCGGTTCCCAGTCTGGGCGGTCCTTCTGTGTGGAGTTTGCATGTTCTCCCCATGGCAGCGTGGGTTTCCTCCGGGTTCTCTGGCTTCCTCCCACAGTCCAAAGACATGCAGCTCAGGTTAATTGGACTCTAAAATTGTCCGTAGGTGTGAATGGTTGTCTGTCTATATGTCTGCCCTGCAATGACCTGTCCAGGGTGTACCCTGCCTTTGCCCAATGTCAGCTGGGATCGGCTCCAGCGACCCTAAAAAAAAAAAAAGGATAAGTGGTTCGGATAATGGATGGAGTACTTAATTTAAATCAGAATTTTGCTTATAAGTGTTGATTTGTTATCTTTTTTGTATACTGGCATGAGCATTGAACGTTTTCAAAAGATAATCCTAGCTATAGACCCTTTTTTGGCAATCTTTGTAAATTTTTTGGCCATTTGGGGACAGTGAAACAAACTGAAAACACTGATGTATTATCACCTTCTTAAGTTTCTTTTCGCTGCTAAATGCTCCACTATGTTCACTAACTAGTCTTGCTACTCACCCTTCAGCATTTTCTCTTTGCTCCTCTTAAAGGGTTTTTGATCTGGTCTTAATGGAACAGTGTACAACATTTAGGGGTATTAATTGGTAGAAATGGAATATAATATTCATAACTATGTTTTCATTAGTGTATAATGACTTGAAACTAAGATTGTTATGTTTCCCTTAGTGTAGAAAAAGCCATTTGTATCTACATAGGGAGCAGAGGTTCTCCATGTTGCACCTCAATGTTTCTACAACAGCCCAGAACAGACACACCAATACTGGCTCTAGAGAGAAACTTTCGTGTTTTTACATTATATGAAGGTAGGGATGGGTACCAAAACCCGATAATATACAGGCCCTGGTCCTAAATGATTAAAGTCTGACTTTACTGATGGTTTTATTAGTACTTTGTTATGTTTTAGTGTCATTTATTATCCCGCTGCAGCATCTCCTCTACGCTCTATGTCGGGCTGAGCTCCTCCAACTACACACACACATAGACACAAACACACATGGAACAAATTCAGCAAACAGAACAGAGAGGCTGCGGTGGAGACAATGAAGTGAACCAGGTAAAGTGATTGCTTACTACGACAACTACGCTCGTTACATTTGTGAATAAAAACACAATACTTTAACAATACATATGTTTGAAAAGAATGAACATGTAAACAAAAGAGAAATCAAATTCAATCTGCTATGCAGTCTCTCATTCACCGTCGCTATGTTTGCAAAAGAACAGCATCCCAGCCCAGCTAATTATTTTGCAAACAAGCTAAATCAAAATCTGTCTGTAGTTTAACTGTTTGGATGTTTTCCAGAGTACAGTGCATGCAGTTATCAGCTATATGCAGTGTATTCAGAAAGTATTCTGACCCCTTCACTTTGTTTCACTTTTTTTATGTTGCAGCCATATGCTAAAATGTTTTAGATACATATTTTCCCCTCCTGAAAACTGAATTTTAGAAATGTTTGCAAATTTATTAAAAATAATAAACCCCCATTTAATTTACTCCAATTTATCTTGATCATCTTTTTGATTTAAGACCACCTAGAGACTTGTTTAGAATTTAACAATAAGTTATTACATGTGCATAACATTTAAATTCTGCAAAGTCTTTGGCAATTGGACTTTATCCTGAAATAGGATAATCAAGGGGTAGTGATGCTGAGGTTTGATAGGGAAAAATCCCCCAGGAGTTCAGACACTGGTGGTGGTGGTGAAGAAGGGAGTTGCTGCAATCCGATGAATGAGGAGCATGACTGAATGCTGACCGGGGGTGACTGGGGTGGAGGAGGGTCGCAAGCGATTTGGGCTGAAATGACAACTGACAGCAGCAGAGAGGAGAACCTATTTTAAAGTTTGACAGCAATGATGTGATTGGCTTAAGGAAACTGTGCAGAATCTGGTTGGTTAATTTAAAGTGAACGCCAATAATCACCTAATAGAGTAATCACAGAGATAAATAGAGACTGAGCGATTATGAATGAAAAGGAGTGTAAAGAGAGTCTTCCTGACTGAACTGCGGCTTCAGCGTCATTTGATTTATTGGACATTATTTGGAAAAGCACACACCTGTCTGTATATTATGGTCTCAAAGCTGACAATGTGCAACAGAGCAAAAACCAAGAGATGATTCTAACGTAAACCTGCTCGATCACACACATTTGCTTCTTTCTCTTTTGTTGTATTTCTTTCTTTCTCTTTCTCCTTGTTGCCACCCACCCACACTTTAAGCATGACAGTAGAACAGCGAACCAGCAACCTGCACACATTAACAGGCATACACATACAGAGAAAACAACATCTTCTTGCCCACTCACACCAAATAGTACTGTGATTTATAAAAAAAATGGAAATTACTTGACACATTTACACCCCCATCCAACTCTCTACACAAACACACATTCATCCTCAAGTACTAGATACAGTTTGTTGGGTGACACACACACACTATCCACTGTGCTGCGTAATGCATTCACTTGAGAAAAAATATTCGCCCATGTTTTTCTGAATTAATGAGATACTTCAAAATCCTGCGTAAAGCTGCCATTTATTTGAAAGCTTGATTTTATGAAAGCAAACATGTCCCGCCTGTTTAGTTTAATCCAGCACTGAGAAACCTATGAATGACATGAATGCAACTGAGGTGCAATTTCCTGATTGTCTCTTAAGACACCACGTAGCCAGCCTGAATATATTTCCGTTGCATCATCTTATGAATGACATAAGACATAATGACACCAGACACCAGAATACCGGGTTCAACTGATCCTGGTGGAACACCATGTCCAGCAGATCAGAATGGGCTTTACGTCTGAACAAGTGCAACATCCTGAAGTGCCTGCACAAAGTCGACAAGCTAACAACAATACCATTTATATTACATAAAGACACAAGTTTCTCAATCTCAAACCAAAATAAAATGTAAGTAAATGAGATCTTTTCTTGGGATTCTGAGGTATCTCATCCTATGGCCTTGAGCTATTTTTTTTTTCTTCAAATTTAGCACACACGTCCACTTGCACTCAAGGATAAACTGATTCAAATTTGGTGGTGAGAGTTCACTGTGATCTCTCAAAACACATTTTTGGCCATAACTTAAGAAATCCTATGCTGATTATGACATTTTCATAAAATGATGAAGTGATAACATTTTGCACAGACATGGAAAAACTAGAATTACCGCCTCATGGTTGTATGCCTCTGCCAACGAAGGATGTTGCAGTTTACAGTACATCCTAGTTTTTCCATGAAAACCTTTCTCTGAATTATCTTCTTAATACAGAAAAACAAGGCTGTGAATGTATTGTGCTTCCAATCATACACACTCCTTGCTCTTGTTTTTTTCTAAGAGACACATACGGCACTCAGCTCTCACGTCCATGTGATCGTCATCAGTGTTGAAAATGTGCAGTGTGATGATGCTCTGCTGTCTACTGCAATCAAGACTGCAATTGTTAATATATGCCAGGAAGGCTTGTTATCTCTTTTTTTAATACACCGAATACCCTCAGCAGTATTCCCAAATCAACAAATTACTCCAATTTCCAGCAATCAGCAGCAGTAGTGCATCTGTGTGACTCAGATAATGTTTTAGGTCAGTCTGACTCATTTTAACCATTCAAAAGATCAGTCAATAATTCTAATCCAATATACTTTTTATCAAATTCAGAGAATATCTCCTCTCGGTTCTGTTTGTGGTTTTTGGTGTTCATACACTTCCTTGGCTCTGTAAATTGGAAACAAACGAAGTGGCTTTGACCGAGCCACGCAACACTATTACAGACTATCAGCAACAGAGGGCATTTGTGCACAGGACAGGGATGTATAAAGAGTGGGAGCAAGAGGAACAGTACATTTAAAATATCAACAATCTTTTTCCAGAATAGCTGACTCCTTCTAGACTATAGTTTTGAAGTTGCCTTTGTTTGGCCGCAGAGCTGACTGCAGTTAAACGTAAGACACAAAAATGAGACCTGACTTGGACGTACCCACTGTGAGTTACTAAACATTTATTTTCATATTATGACTATTCTGGAAATATCACAACTTCTTTTTCGTATTATTTTTACTTAATTCTCAAAATTTAATTAAATTATTATAAAAAAAAATCCTAAAGCTCCATGGTACTTGACCGACTTCAATCTGACCTTTTGGTTCATCTTATTCTCTCTCTCTCTTATTTTGTGGCTGTATTAGAGCAGCTTTTGCCATGTTTATACCAGTCCTCCTCCAGGACTCCTCCTGCAGCAGCAGCAGCAGCAGCTCTCCCTGCACTATCTCTAGAGCGGGGTCGTCTAACATTCAGAAGAAGCGGCTCGATCCCCGGCTCCTCCATGTTGATGTGTCTAAATTACCTGTTCTCAGTTGTGTAAACACTATTTCGCTAACAAAGACCACGCCAATGGCGATTTGAGTTTACAGATGGTTTATTGAGTGATGGAACGAGGGGGTTGGATTAAGGAAGCAGAAAGGGGTTGACGGAGGAAGGGATGGGGGAGGAGGAATGAGAAGGGTAGAGGGGGTCGTGGAAAGAAGATTGGAGGGGTGCGATGATAGACTGCTGGCGTCGGTAGCTGGTGGAAACGGTGGGAGTGGAGACTTATGAGTGGGGGCCGTCTCTTCAGAAGCTCTGGTGGTGTAGAGTCCCCAAGAGATAGCTTCATGGAGAAGAGAGCCAGTGAGCGTTTCTGATGTCGTTCAGGTCGGAGCGGATGTAGGAGAGATACGCGGGGGAGGACCACCAGCCTAGCATCTTCATGGCGTGTTCTGGGATTCATCAACTTGGAGCGGTGGAGGCGGCGCTGATGCGGAATGAGTGGCCCAGAGTACGGCTCAGGGTATATTCCGGATCTGGCTAAGATATGGCGGAAGTGGTAGTGGTCTTGCTGCGTTTGAGGTGATAGACTATGGTGTCGGGAGGATGGAGATGTCGGACATGGTGGCATGACACCCACGTGAATGTGGATGGCTAAACGCAGCCGAGGATGCTTGCGACGAAGCGTGGTAAGAGAAGGAGGGTGCTCCGGGTAATTGGCTGTGTTCGGGGCATGGTCTTTGTTTTATAAAACACCATTTAGAGTGTTGACAGTAAGTTGGATTGTTGTGCCATTTTAGTGATCTACATTCATAGATCACGATGAAAGATCTGTCTCTTAAAGAGGTACTTCGACAATTATACATTTGACGTACAGTTTACCCGTCACTGGGTTTGGTTTGGTTTCATTCTGTCATAAACAATCTACACACTCCAAATATTCACATTGAAACCAAAAAAAAAAGAAAGGAGAAGCATTAGACAGTTTGTGTAAACAGTTATATACTGCCCTCTATGGCTCTACTTAGACTGGGGTTGTGTAGTTTGAAAAACATGGATATTTATTAGGCATGGTGTAACGTATGCAGAGGTCTTGCTCCGGAAGGGAGGGGAAGGGAGGGAGGAAAGAAGGAGGGGAGCAGGTTCCGCACCTAACACGGTGGTTACTCCTCAGTTGCTTATCCCAGTGATCCCGGAGTAAATAATAATACTCACCAATATAGGTATAATGCCTTCGGCCTTTTATCTCACCCCGTAGTCTGATCGTTAGGATTTTAATGAGATTATGGGTTTTGTCGTGGGTGTTTTTCAGCTAATGCTGTAGGTCCACACGATAGGCTGTAACTCGTCTCAACCCTTATCAAGTGAGTACGTATAACGTCTATACCATCTCACTACCTATTTTGAACACTCATATTTTAGACACACTGCAAAGTTTTCAACCAGGGTTCTTACCTTAAATTCCTCTGGTAGCGTCGGTCGTCACCTCAGAATCACACTTGTTCATGGACAGGGGAAGAAGGTTACTCTGTTTAAAAAACCAGAGTCTGTAGCTTTAGTCCCAGTTCCTTACTTAATGGTAAGGCTGTGGTTTTATTTCAGTTTCTTTCTTTTTTCTTTTTTTCTTTACAAGTTACAAAACAGGTCCAACTCAAAGAAAACAGTTACAGTGTCAACATGTTAAAAGATCTAAGTATTTATTCTCTAACGGTAGAGGTAACTTGTCACTTTTTGAAAACCTGTTCACACATTAAGCCGGTCTCTAACAGTAGAGGTAGCTTGTCACTCAAAACCTGTTCCCCTGACGGTAGAGTAGACTTGTGCCCAAGCCTTTTCCTCTAACGGTCAAAGTCAATCCAGATTTCTATATATTTGCACACATCAAGCCTTTCTCAAACGGTTGAGGTTGCTTGTCACTCAAAACCTGTTCACACATCAAGCTGGCCTCTAACGGTAGAGGTAGCTTGTCACTCAAAACCTTTTCCCCTGACGGTAGAGGCTCTAAACTTGTTCCTCTGACGGTAGAGGCTCAAAACCTGTTCCCCTGACGGTCGAGTAGACTTGTATTCAAGCCTTTCCTCGGACGGTCGAAGTCAATCCAGGTTTCTATATAGCTGAGAGATTCCCTGTCCTAGTGAGTTAGGAAAAAATCTCATAATTCTCTCGTCCCTTATCAGGGGAAAGGTTAAATAGACACAGAAGCAGTCTACTCCTCCTCTTCACGTGTCACACATCATAATACATCCTTTCTCCAATCAGAGTACAGGAAGTTCGTTGCCTTTATATGGTAATAAAAAATGAAGAATCCTTTTACATAGGATACATTATATAATACCCATTATGCAGAAATGATTATACATTACAGCATCTTATGCAGGTTATACGTACACAAGCATACTTTTAGACTTTTCATATTTTTCCTACGATCATTCAAGAATGGACATTCTAACAAAAGATGCTACTCAGTTGCATTAAGGGAAGCGGAGTCATTTTGTCAATATGAACCCATACCAGGGACTAAAAGTCAGGATATTTCGATTGTGACCATTTGAAAAAATAAATCTGTCTCTTGTGACTCCTCCAACTTTGTGGAGTGACCATTTAAATACTGGTTCACTTGTCACTGGTTTATAACTTGAGTAGATGTTGGTCTATTCTGGTTGACCTCATTTACCAATTTCACCAGCAACAATTTTTTCTTTTTTTTTTTTTTTGTTTCTGTTTTTTTTTGTTTTTTGGGCTGGATCTTCCTTCTTGTATTTACCCACTGCAGTTTCATCTCTTTTGAGACTTTGAATAATAATTGAGTGCTTAGATTGACCAATTTGTATGAATTAGTGTTTTGTTAAATATGTGACGGATTCTGATTTCATGTAACTCCAGGTAAGGTGAGGATTTATCCTGAGCTGGATGAGGAGATCGACTTCCTCTCTGCCATCATCAGTGAACAGAGAACTGAGTCTAGGCTGCCAGGTACAGGATAGGCCACTACTAGACCCATATTCATACTTACCACTACATCGCTGCTGATATAATGACTTATAAAGTTGTTTCCCTTATCTCAGCTCCACCCCTGCAAGACGTCTCTAAACCCAAATCCAAACAGCTTACTGAGGCCGGCCCCGCCCACAGAGCATTTTCCACAGAGCAGCCCACAAACATCTTGTTTACCGGCATGGGTCCGCCTACCACAAACCACACTACCGTTCTGCTCAGTGATCCCATCATCCTCCCCTACCCCTCTAATGATCATGTTTTCATCAGTAAGTCTTTATGTCCTTTAGCCATGACCTCATTTCTTGTTGAAGCTGTACTTCTCGGGCTTAAAGAAGTAACTGTAGTTGTGACCTGGGTGCTGTTGTGATTGAGATTTGGTTCGATTAGTTTATTAACGGGTAACATGTGTATTAAAAACACAAAAAACTATGTTAACACAGGGCAATATAGCATCTCAGCAAGCATCTGAATGACAGCGATGTTAAGGAATTATGATTCAGTGGTGTAAAGTTTGACTAAACTAGATTGGGAGACTGCTTAAGTTCAATTTAGTTCATATCATTATTGTCCCACAAGAGGATATTAATTTTGCAGCAAGGCAGCACTCAGTAAGACAATAACACATTTGCTGAGATCAAAAGTACTTAGTACTAAAAGTACTATACACACATACAGAAGACAATAAAAGAGAGATTAAAGCAAAGGAAAACGAGCAACAATAAGAATAGGGATTAGTTGAAGTGCTATAAATATATATTGAAAGGGTTGCATGGGGCAAAAATGTTGGACCAGATCTGAAACAGACCCTTGTAAAACCTACTCTGTGGTTGTCCTAAAGAGACCCCAATAGCACCGCAGTATGATGCGTTGTCAATAAACAAGCAGCTGCAGTCAAAATTTGCAACAATATTCTACAAAAAACAGTTAAAATGTTTAAAAGATTTATTGATTTCAAATTATCTTTCAAACCAATTTACTATCTATCAATCAAATCCCCAAAAGAAATTATCACGTAATGGAATACATTTTTTACATAAACTGATTTCCCGTAAATAATTTATTTTGCAGTGATTATGAAGTACCATGTGGTCAGAGCTTTTACTGAGTTTTGATCCATTCAGAACCATTTGGGTATTAGATATATTGACAAACAGACCAGAGAGTATGATTTGGACTCGGGTCCTAGGTCCGGCTCTCTGTTCCTCAGAACTAAATGGACCTGTGAAGACCACTCGCACTAAGCTGTGCAGGGAAACAAGTTCTAGTGAATTAGAATGAGGAGCTCTTATTATGGGATGAATGAAAGCCTGAACCTATAGCGCCTAATGTTTAGACATCTGTATCTCAGACAAGAGGAAAGGATGTCAGGTTCCTATAAGATAGGCTTGTTCTGATTTTCTATGATAGACTCAGCTCCTAATGTGATGTGACAGCTAAAACTCTAAAGAAAGGCTTCAGCTTACCAATGATTTTACTCCCCGCCTTGACAATTGGGCCCAGTTGATTCCTGTTTCACACATTTAAATTCCTTTTTCGAGAAATTGGTGAGACAATTAGGACAGATTAGATTAAAACAGAGCTTTAGTTAGGTCTTGATTGCATGAATAGAAGCAGGTAGATGTTAACCCTATTTAAAGTTAGTGCCTTATAGTTAGAGCATGTCGGGTAACAATTGGCCTCAAGATTGATCAAAGAATACAAAAAGTCATCAGTTGGTATGACTACGTAGGGAGTCAGTAGTACAACACACATAACCATGGCATGTACTATACAGTACAAATCATGTATCTAACTGCAGCAGGTTTTAAAATTCGAACAAACCGGGAATCTTTTTTAAGGAAAACATTACATTAGGTTCTTTCTGCTAACTGTCATCTCCCTGTACAACCAGTTTCCTCTGTGTCAGGACAATTCCCCCAAACAGACTAAGACTAATACAAACACTCTCACCCTGGACTCACCCATTCCCTAATGTTTTGTTACAAAAATACCTGGTTCCCACACAATCTTTTGGTGGGAATAACAGGATCTCATTATCAGGCAGCAGCCAGGAATTAACTCAAACTGCCCTGATTTCAATCATAGAAATAAAAGTTATGGAAAAAAAAAATCTTTGGACAACACCCATCTTGTCGGGAACAGGCATTTAAATGTCTTCAGACTACAAACAATTTAGTATGAGAATCATTTTAGTAAACTGATTCTCATACTCCTTTGTGTGACGAAATGTTAGCTGCATGCTCTGAAATCCCGGGACTGACCTCAAATTGACTATGGACTTGTACACAACAGAACTTGTCTGTTACTGTCAATTTTTTCTGCCTCACTTCATTACTATTATAAATGCTGTTTTCACTGTTGATACTGCAGGGCCATTAACGACACAATGATATTCAGTTATTTTCTCTTCTTTGAGCTGCACGCTCTGCTTCCAACACAGTTGCAGAGCTTTCAGTCAGGGATCATGTCGTCCTCAGACGCCTACAGATCGACCCAGCATGCTCTCCCCCTTACTGTGTGTATGTATTTCTTCTCAGTCATGAGCAGTGTCTTCATTGTGGTGGCTTCGCTGGCTTTGATCATAGCAGGGGCCTGTTGGGTCAGGTAAGATACTTATTCCTTTTTACACTAAACACTGAATCACAGTGTAATTTCTCTCCCCTATAGTATTTCACAATATAGAAAAAAAAGTTTGGACAGTATTATGACTCGACGCTTTAAGATTAGTAAATATATGTTGAACATTAATTAAAGCTATAAGTTAGGCTACAACTAACAATATTTTCATTGCTGATTAATCTGCCAATAACTTTATTGATTAAATCAATTAGTTGGTCTGTAAAATGTCAGAAAAAAATAATTTATAATTTCTGAGATCTCAAGGGGATTTCTTATACTTGCTTGTTTTGTTTGACCAGCAATCTAAAACAAAGATATTCTGTTTACTATCATAGACGAAAAGGGAAGTCAATATTCACATTTCAGGAACTAGAAGCAGATAATTAATGGAATTTTTGCTTCATTAATTAATCAACTAATTAATTAAGCTTCCAATTTATGTTCTATATTGTTCAGAATTTTGTCCTTTTAACATTTAGTGTGATGTCATAATTTAAACAGGTGTTCCCCTAATTTAGTTTTACAAATTCATATTATTGTGAAAATTAGATTCACTAGAACATCTTGGAAAAACATATTGACTTTACATTTTAAGAATGAATCTCAGAGGTTTTTATTGTGCACAGTTCTAAAATATTCTACTTTTGCATGCACCAGTAGTAATACAATATTTATTCACAAAGACAAAGCAGTACATGCCAATCAATTCCTAATGCTTTCAAAAACCTCAGAATTCAAGTAATTTGTTAAAATGTTGTACAGATTGCAGAAAGGTGTGCATCTAACTGAGAATGGGGACTACCCTGCATATAGAATGATGAGAGCCCAAGCCTTTGACAATTTGGTGAGTAAAAAAGGAAAGAAAATTACTCTGAATACTTGTTGAATGCAATGTACCACCTGCCCCTCAGGACTAACTAACATTCATACAACATTCACACACCGTAGGCACAGCTACGGGAGCAATTTGGGGTTAAGTGTCTTGCCCAAGGACACATCAACATGGACTAGTGGAGCTGGGGATCGAACTGCCAATCCTCTAATTGAAGGACGACCCTGCTCTACCACTGAGCCAAAGTCGCCCCAATGCAATTTTTCTGAACACTGACATCTTTAAAGGAGCTGTATTTAACATTCAGAGCATTAATATATCATTAAACAACTATCATCTATGTAAAGATAGAGTGGAGTTATCAGAGCTTCTACTTGTTCTGTTTGCCGACCGCGTGCCATTTAGTTTATGTTGGTGAATATGCCCCAATGGCTCGCTCACAGCCGCCGCTTAGCGGTTACAGCTCTTAACGCTGTCCTGACTGTCAGTGTTGTCATGGAAGCGTAGCACCCACCCTCCGGTTCCCGCACAAGTAACGGCAAAAGTGCCTTAATCTGTGTGGTGTCAGTTCAAAACTCTCCAAAGCTCTTTTAACAGGGAAAACATTTTTTAATAGGCCAGCATATATCATAACATTTCAATTGTATGCTTTCTTAGTTGATGTTGGATGCCACCTCAACAATGTTATCCAACAGTTTCTTGCTGGGTAGAACAAGCTCCTAAAAGGACAAAGACACCCATCCTTTCAGCACTTTCAGAACTTGAACATGTATAGTACGCAGTCATGCTGTGAAATGAAAGTCAACTGAACAGTGATACAGGATGTGGATGAATACTTCTGACTTTCTCATATCCTCTCTGCCCCTTGATGTGTTGTAGCCTGGGGACAAGAAGCTGGCCCACAGTGCCCAGATGTACCACTACCAGCACCAGAAGCAGCAGATGCTCTCATTGGAGAAGTGAGTTGCCCTCCGAACCCAGACACACTCATCTTTCCTGGGCATGTGTGTCTGTCTCCTGTCCCTTGTCCTTGGTCCCTCCCTGCCTCATCAAATCTGTGTTATCCTCTGAATATTTTATGACTTTGTGTGTTTGCGACGTCTGCAGAAACAGGGATGATCCTAAAGTTCCTGACTCAGGAGCATCGACAGATGAGGAGAATGAGGATGGAGATTTTACAGTGTATGAGTGTCCTGGATTGGCACCTGTGAGTAAACTCTGTCGTATTATTTAGATTTTTATTTTTAATTTTCACCCTGGAAAGGTCACCAAGCTATCACACAGCTGAGACATAGAAACGGACAACCATTCACAGTCACATTCACACCTACGGGCAATTTAGAGCCATCAATTAACCTGAGCTGCATGTCTTTGGACTGTGCGAGGAGCTTGGAACCAGGCTGCCAGCAGACAGCAGCCTCAAAATGCCCACAAACATGACTTCACACAGAGGGACGAGAGGAGACGCTGAGATGCACCGTCCACACAAGCTGTAAAAACAACACTTGAGGACTCACCATGACACCATTTTGTTAAAATAAAACGTGTGGGGGGGAAGCCTCTGAGTGAGTGACAGAGGAACTGTACTACTTTAATGACAAGTCTTTGTTGTGCTGTTGCCTTAAGTGGCCAAATAGATCATTAAATGCAGATTTAATATAAATGAGATATCAATAATGTTATTAGTTACACCTGTGCTCTTCCTGCTATGATAAGTCAAAAAGTCTGCTGTGAACGGAGACATTACAAGGCTAGGGCTGGGTATCTTTTGACAGGTGATAACATGTTGTTGTGTTCAGCTATCCATTCCATTTTTGCAGCTTTAAAAGCATTTAGACCTTGAAAACATTGTCAGTTACCAGCTCAAACCCAAATTCTTCAGTTCACTTTCATCCAAATTGCAATTTGCTGTACTTT
>JACSYO010000449.1:30000-80129 GCA_016806645.1 Ophiodon elongatus
GTAAAAACAACTTTAAGCAACACATTATTTCACTTAAAAATAAAGGCAGTGCACTAAGGGCTTTGTGAATACGTTTTTACTTAATTATAACACCAGCCTTTTTTGTAATAACTGTTTATTCCTTGAATGCAGTATGTAATATATTTCCCAACATTTGGTAGTAAATTATTACATATTACAGCGGTTATTATCAAATCAAAGAGTTGCAATTTTTTGCGAAAAATGTAATGCATGATGTAACCAACCATAATAGAGTTCTTCAACTGTACACATTACATTTTTAACAATTAAGCTAAATTAAACCAAAATATTAAATTCTACTTATATGACCTGTGGTAGCACTGTTTATCATCTTGCAGCCAAACTCAGGGACTTCATGTCAAAATAAAGTCCAACACACTATTTCTACCAGGGTTGACTACTGCAATTTTAAAAGGGCTCCCAAAAAAGGCCATCAAAAAGCTTATTCAAAATGCAGCTGTTCTAACAGGGACCAAAAGTAAACATTATTAAAATAGAACATCTAATAGTATTTCCATAGAACCCTCTTTTATCAGACCATTACCTAATAACTTTCGAGTTTATACTACCGGAGTGTACGCCGTTAGGCAAAAGTTACGACACCAGATGTCTATCTGACAGTGCTGTAGCTAAATTTAAAGAAGCGATTCCATCTGTATTTAATTTAATACCATGTCTCAATATAACGGAGGACTTCTGTGCTAACTTTAGTCCGTCCCAGATTGATCGTCTAGTCGATAGTGCTACAGGCTCACTGAGACTGACACTAGACTCTATAGACCCTCTAAGAAAGAAGATGATGAATCAGAGGAGGTTCGCTCCAATGTTATAACCCTCAAACCCGCAAAATAAAACAAACATCGCGAAAGCTTGAAAGGATATGGCGTTCCACCAATTTAGAAGAATCTCGGCTAGTTTGGCGAGATAGTCTTAAAACATATAAGAAGGCCCTCCGTAATGCCAGAGCAGCTTATTACTCATCAATAATAGAGAAAAATAAGAACAACCCCAGGTTTCTCTTCAGCACTGTAGCCAGGCTGACACAGAGTCACAGCTCTGTTGAGCCGTGTATTCCTATAAACCTCAGTAGTAATGACTTCATGAACTTCTTCAATGATAAGATTCTAACTATTCGAGACAAGATTAATAATCTCTTGCCCTCAACCAGTACCGATCTATCCTTGGAAACAGCTATAAACCCTGATATATGTTTGAATGGCTTCTTTCCCATCGACTTTAAAAAATTGTCTTCAACAATTTCTACTTCTAAATCTTCTACCTGTCTCTTGGACTCCTTCCCAACGAGGCTGCTTAAAGAAGTTTTACCTTTGATTGGCACCTGTTTGCTGGATATTGTCAATCTGTCTTTACTAACAGGTCATGTACCACAGTCTTTTGAAGTAGCTGTAATTAAGCCTCTTCTCAAGAAGCCCACTCTTGATCCAGAGGTGTTGGCTCACTATAGACCGATCTCTAACCTTCCCTTCCTCTCTAAAATCCTTGAGAAAGTAGTCGCAAATCAGTTATGTGACTTTCTATATAACAATAGTTTATTTGAGGATTTTCTGTCAGGATTTAGAAAACACCACAGCACAGACACGGCACTGGTGAAAATTACTAATGACCTTCTAATTGCATCAGATAAAGGACTTGTCTCCGTTCTTGTCTTGTTAGACCTTAGTGCTGCGTTCGACACCATTGACCATCACATCCTATTACAGAGATTAGAACATTAGAGCACCGCACTAAACTGGTTTAAATCCTATTTATCAGATCGATATCAGTTTGTATATGTAAACGATGAAACGTCGATGACCACCAACGTCAGTCACAGAGTTCCACGAGGTTCTGTGCATGGACCAATCTTATTCACCTTATATATGCTTCCTTTGGGCAATATTATCAGAAAACACTCCATAGACTTTCATTGTTATGCTGATGATACTCAATTATATCTATCGATCAAGTCAGACGAAACCAAACAGCTTGCTAAACTTCAAGCATGTCTCAAAGATATAAAAACATGGATGACCTGCAACTTCCTGATGTTAAATTCAGACAAAATTGAAGTTATTTTACAAGGCCCAGAACACCTCCAAAATCAACTATCTAATGATATAGTTTCTCTTGATGGCATTGCCCTGGCATCCAGCACCACCATAAAGAATCTCTGAGTTGTCTTTGATCAGGACTTGTCCTTTAACTCTCACGTAAAACAAATCTCAAGGACTGCCTTTTTTCATCTACGTAACATTTAAAAAATTAGACACATCCTGTCTCAAAGCGATGCAGAAAAATTAGTTCAAGCATTTGTTACTTCTAGACTACTGCAATTCCTTATTATCAGGTTGCTCTAATAAGGCTCTTAAATCTCTCCAGTTGATACAGAATGCTGCAGCACGTGTACTAACAAAAACTAAGAGAAGAGATCATATTACTCCTGTATTAGCTTCTCTGCACTGGGTCCCTGTAGAATCCAGAATCAAATTTAAAATCCTTCTCCTCACCTACAAAGCCTTAATTGGTGAGGCTCCATCATATCTTAAGGATCTCATAGTACCATATTACCCCACTAGAGAGCTGCGCTCACTGAATGCGGGGCTACTTGTGGTTCCTAGAGTCTTAAAAAGTAGGATGGGAGCCAGAGCCTTCAGTTATCAAGCTCCTCTTCTGTGGAACCAGCTTCCACTTTCAGTCCGGGGGGCAGACACAGTGACCACATTTAAGAGTAGACTTAAGACTTTCCTCTTTGATAGCGCTTATAGTTAGGGCTGGCTCGGGTTTGCTCTGGTTCATTCTTTCCAGCCCCTAGATATGCTGCTATAGGCCTATACTGCCGGGGGACATCTTAGGATACACTGAGCTCCTCTCTCCTTTTTCTATCTCTCCTTCTGTATGAATTCATGTTCTATCAATGCAGATGACTAACTCTACTTCTTCCCCTGGAGTCTTTGTGCTTTCTCGCCTCGCAGGTTTCCACAGATCGTGGTTGCATCTGGACCCTGGTCCTGCCTCCTGGTTCCTGCCGTTACCCTACTGACGCACATTCTTCTCTATTTTCCTTCTGTATGAATTCATGCACATTACTAACTCTGCTCCATCCCCGAAGTCTTTGTGCCTTCTCGCAGGTTTCTGTGATTCGTGGTTAAATCTGGACCCTGTTCCTGCTTCCTGCTGTGGTCCTCCCCGACACCTACTGCTATTATTACATGAATCATTTCTGTCATGTGAATTGAATGTGTTGTAACTCTGTTATGCTGTTCATTCTGTATACATGACATCTATTTTTGTACTCTGTCCATCCTGGGAGAGGGATCCTCCTTCTGTTGCTCTCCTGAAGGTTTCTTCCATTTTTCTCCCTGTTGAAAGGGGTTTTTTTGGGGGGATTTTTCCTGATCCGATGAGGTCCTGGGACAGAGGATGTCGTTGTGCAAATTTGTAATTTTGGGCTATACAAAAATAAATTGAAAAGGTCAGACCACGGCACCCGATTCTTACTAGTCACTACACTGCACTGGCTTCTTGTCGCCATATAATTAAAGGCTGCTTGTTTATACAGCAATAAATTAAGTGGGACCAAAATACATCACAGATCTGTTTCTAAGAGTACACTCCTGCAAGGCATCTCAGGTAAAGTGGGAATGGGCTGCTATTTGTGCCTGTTCTCTTAGTGAAGCTGTCACGGCCGGTGAAAAGGCAGAGGCAGGACCCAAGCGCAGACTCA
The DNA here is from genome assembly GCA_016806645.1 of Ophiodon elongatus. Taxonomy (NCBI): domain Eukaryota; kingdom Metazoa; phylum Chordata; class Actinopteri; order Perciformes; family Hexagrammidae; genus Ophiodon; species Ophiodon elongatus. The sequence goes on from JACSYO010000449.1 coordinate 33,746, forward strand.
TGATGACACGGTGGTTTGAGCAAAATGCTTTAATTACTCACAGGCGAGAAGCACACGGGAACAGGAATACAGGCTGCAACAGCCAACGAAAACAGACATACGGACAAGGAGGCACAAGACAAACGAGGCTTAAATACACAGGGAGGTGCAGGTGATCAGACACAGGAGGATTCAATTAGACAATCACAAGGACAGGAAGTGAAGGGACCCGGGGAAACACAAGACAGGGAACTCTTCAAAGTAAGACAAGAAGTGACCACCTACAACCCCAAACCGTGACAAAGCAACCTTTAGTCACTACACTTTGCATCTTTTACCTTTGCATGGCAGCTGGATTCTCATGATGTAACAAGATCCCGCGAGAATCTGTAAATGTAATACTGCCACATCTAGATGACCTACGTAAATTAACTAGAAGATCAGCAAGTAGATTTTGGTCATTTCTATAATTATTTTTAATAAATGTAATATGACAAGCATTAAAAATAATTATAGAAATGACCAAAATCTACTTGCTGATCTTCTAGTTAATTTACGTAGGTCATCTAGATGTGGCAGTAAATGTAATACTGTCACATCTAGATGACCTATGTAAATTAACTAGAAGATCAGCAAGTAGATTTTGGTCATTTCTATAATTATTTTTAATGCTTGTCATCCGTGCAATCGTGTTCTCTACCAGTGAAATCAGAAACAAATGGCAAACTAACGGCAACACCACTCCAACTTAACTCAAATATAACATTGGAATACAATTAGAACCAAATACATGTGCAATCAAAGAAATATATATATATTAATAAAACTACAATAGTCCCAAAAGAAAACTAAATAGAGAACTTACTGTATAACCAGAAATGAAATGTGCCCTTTGTTTGACCCAAATTGGTTCAGTTGTTAATTCAAAGTTGTTGTTTTTTGTTTTTTTTTCTTAAAAACTCCCTTTTAATGTTGTCCCTCAGTTCTAGGCCCAAGAAAAAAAATCAGAGATCTCAGAAAAAGTTTAATTACATTAGAATCTTACTAGGGGCTTGAGGCTTCCCTGTGCACAGTAGCCTAGGAAGTACGTGCCTGTAGGGCGTTTAGGGAAAATCTGTAAATTGGGGTTACAGAAAATAACCTGGATTATATTTGTCAGTGTTTATGGGCATTGTTATTGTGGACTTAACTACATAATAATGTGACATCATAAACCACACCTGCTTTAAATTTTTCATACAGACACAGTACACAAATGTTTTGCAGACTATTCTTTCCATCATGATAGACACATTTACAAGTGCTGTAGAAATGACTAATTCCTCTCTGTTTCTGTTCTTCCCACAGCCCACAGTCATGTCATGTTATGAAGATGATTACTGGTCGAAACCTGTGACCTTGATGATGACATGATATATTGTGCTGATTGCTCCTCTGTGAATCGCTACCGTAATGTGGTGGAGGAGTTTGAGTGGCTCAGTGATCCTGGGAGCTATGTTATCCGGGGCATCAGTCTGTTTGCATAGGGTCTCCCAAGGCAAACAGGTCTCAGGGAGAGCCCAGACTAAGAGCGGTTCAAAAACCTCTGATGTATAGCAGCCCACAGACTTCAGCCACCTCACCAGGACCGGGGCACCCTCCTGGAGTCAGAACCAGGAAGGGAGCTTGCTGGCGAGCGTCTGGTGGCCGGGCCTTCGCCCATGGGGCAACCTGTCGGGCTCAGCCCGAAAAAACAACATGGAGCAGCCACCCTGTGGCAAACATTGGGGTCGGGTGCAATGCAGACCGGGCGGCGGGCTGGGCCGGGGTGAGAGAAGCCGGGCGGTAGTGGGGATACTCACCAGCCCCTGGCTGAGCGACGCCGTGTTGGACTTCTCCCCGGAGAACGAGAGGGTCACTCGGCGTTGTGGTCGGAAGATTATTGGTGCCTATTGTAACGGCAACCCGAGAACCTGGTGGTGGACACCGGGGTTGAGGGAAGCCGTCAAGCTGAAGAAGGAGGCCTTTCGGGCCTGGTTGGCTCAGAGATCTCCTGAAGCAGCTGAGAGGTACCGGCAAGCCAGAAGGGCCGCCGCGGTGGTCGCGGATGCTAAAACTTGGGCATGGAGAGGCAATGGAGGACTTTCAGTTGGCCTAAAGGAAGTTGTGGCAAGTAGGGCCTACCCCAGGCTGTTCTCAACGGGGGAGGACTGCTGACCCTGACGGGGGACATGGTCGAACGGTGGAAAGAGCACTTTGAGGAACTCCTAAACCCGACCAACATGTCCCCTGGAGAGGAGGCAGCGCCTGAAAACTTGGGGGTGGTGGGGTCGCACCCATATAGATGAGATCCACCCTGAGATGCTGAAGATGCTGGACATTGTTTAGGCTGTCTTGGCTGACACGCCTCTTCAATGTCGCATGGGGGTCGGGAACAGTGCCCATGGACTGGCAGACAGGGGTGGTTGTTCCCATTTTCAAAAAGGGGGACCGGAGAGTGTGCTCAAACTATCGGGGTATCACACTACTCAGCCTCCCGGGAAAAGCTTATGCCAGGGTGCTGGAAAGGAGGATCTGACCGTTTGTCAAACCTCAGATTCAAGAGGAGACTACTGGAGGGGTCTACATGTGATTTGTGGACTTGGAGAAGGCTTTCAACCGGGTCCCTCTGGGTTTTTTTGTGGGGGGTGCTGAGGGAGTATGGGGTGCTGGACCCGTTGCAACGAGCCATCCGGTCTCTGTACGACTGTAGTAGGAGCTGTATTCGTATTCCCTGCAATAAGTCAGACACGTTCGCGGTACGGTCCCAGAGGGCTGCCCTTTGTCACCGGTCCTGTTCGTGACTTTCATGGACAGGATATCTAGGTGCAGCCGGGGGATTGAGAACGTCAGATCTGGGGGTCTCGGGATCGTCTCTGCTGTTTGCAGATGATGTGGTCCTATTGGACTCCTCGGACCGGTCCCTCCAGTATTCACTGGGGCGGTTTGCAGCCGAGTGTGAAGCGGCGCGGCTACAGCAGTAAAACGGGCGCTGCACTGGACCGTCTTGGTGAAGAGGGAGCTGAGCCGGAAGGCGAAGCTCTCAATTTAACGGTCAGTCTATGTTCCGACCCTCACCTATGGTCACAGACTCTGGGTCGTGACTAAAAGAACAAAAGTCTTTCAATTCAATTTATTTAGTAAAATCACAAATTTACCACAGAGGGTTTTACATCTCCCCCAAAAATACTCCTATTAAAAATCTGAGGGAGAGCAACAGATCCCTCTCCCAGGATGGAAATGCAATATATGTCATGTGTACAGAATGAACAACATAGCAGAGTTACAACACATTCAATGCATATGACAAATGATTTTAATGACAGTAGTAAAAAAAAAGAAAACAAATGGACCTGTACTTCTATAGCGCTTTTCTAGTCTTCCGACCACTCAAAGCGCTTTAACACTACATGACATCATTCATACACTGATGGGAGGGGCTAAGGTGCCACCCGCCCATCAGGAGTAGCTACCATTTACACACCGTAGGTACAGCTACGGGAGCAATTTGGGGTTAAGTGTCTTGCCCAAGGACACATCGACATGGGCTAGCAGAGCCGGGGATTGAACCGCCGATCCTCTGATTGAAGGACGACCCTGCTCACCACTAAGCCAGTCGCCCAGGAAAAATTACAACTACTAATAATAACAGCAGCATTGGATATAGTAGAATAATAAATGCAGTAATGGTAAATGGACCTGTACTTGTATAGTGCTTTTCTAGTCTTCTGACCATTGTCAGGTCATTTTGCAGGGGTTTAAACCTTGAATGTTTTGAATCTATCTCTGAATACTATTTTAGATGTAAGACTGTAAAGATAAAAAAAAGAACTAAAAACGTTATATGTGTGAATGTGCTATAGTGTTTGTAACATAACAGGCTGTCAAAGTAAATGCAGGTCTCTAAACCAACTGTGTGTTTGTGCTGGAAGGTCTGACAATAATATAGTAATATACGTTGGCAAGGGAGACAAGTGAGGAGACAAAGAGAAAAGGACATGCAGTGAATACAGAGGTTGAGAGAGAAAAGTGGGGTACATTTGCTGTTCGTTGAACACTTAAATTAAACACTGTGAGCTTTCCTTTGCAGATGTTTTGTAAACTGTTTTAGCCTCTTCTGCACTTTTGTGAATCATTCATTGCAACATGAAACCTGAATCTCACCGTTTACTGCTTTTGAGGTCCTTTATACTAATGCCTACTGACATGACTTTAAAACTATTGTTAGCTAATTTTAGCTCTCCAAACATTGTTAAATAGATATATTTAGAGAAGGGAAACAATATGTAGAAACAATATGTATTTCAGAAGCTATGCCCCTTAACCTCCCTGGTACACTCAGTGTTTGAACCTCTATATTTCTGAAATCCTGCATATGGCCATGGTTGCCAGTAGGTAGCGCTATGACTTTGAGTTAGTATTGACATGCAGAAGTCCTTAAGCCATTATCTCATCTCGTCAAGTGAATGTCAAAAGAATGACAAAAGAAATATGAGAAATTCACACAAAATTAAAAATTTCAATTCAATTTCCAGTTGGGTTTAGAGCATGGATCCAAGAGAGATTTTTTAAGTCTACATGTGATACAAGTGCTTACAAAATTTGGTACATCTAGGTAAAACGTACTGCAAGGTTGTACAGACCAAATTTGAAGACAATGATTTTTATTTAATTTTTTTAAATGTCATGTACTTAATATGTAAGAACTGTCTTCGGTATTCTGAATGGCTAATATTGTCACAGTTGGAGAGCAGGGGAACAGGGGATGGACCCAAACACAGAGAGCGATGAGGAGGCAGCAGATACTTTGATTTAATATTATAAACTTAGATGCTTGTCTCCGACAAAACAGGCATGAAAAAAGCAGGCAAGGACTCTGGCAATCTGGATCAGAACTCCAAACAAATGAAGACAAACAGACAAAGAACAAAGAACTGGGATGGTTTATGGAGTAACTGATTATTAAGGAAGTGGGATCAAGTGAGCGGGAGGTCTGGTGACTGCAAGGTCTGGTGACTGCAAGGTCTGGTGACTGTAGGGCTAACGAGTGAAGTGAAACTAATCAGGGCGGAGCAGATGATCAACAAAGAAGGGAAAACACAAAAAGGCAAGTAAGTAAAACCAGACATGACACAGGGAGAGTGAACTTACAAAATATAAGCAGAAAACTTTAAACCTGGATGAATAACACGAAATAATGAAAAACAGAACAAACAGAAGACCCCAAACTCAGAATACAAAATCTACAGATGCAACACAATCCAGTCTATGACTTCACATTAGTCACAAAGCATAGATCCAGAATGTGACAAATATACTACTTAAAACAATATATTTCATGTAGAACTCCTAAATAGATTCAGTATTATTGCATTTAGGCAGGCAATCACACTCAGGCACACAAGAGAGAAACACACCCACCGTATGTAACAATATCATAACTTCAGTCACATTTATTTCGTTCAACAAGCATAGGGTTTGTTTTGATGATGAGGAGAGGTTGAAGAGACATACCATGTTTTTTTGTTGGTAAAATAAATTGTTTGGAAAGCTTAAAGTCCGAGTGAAACAGAATAATAGAGGGGGGTACATACACTACTGGTCAAAAGTTTGGAGCCACCTGGTATGTTGTTTTTTCTTTCCTTCAATAATTACTATTTTAGAGACAAAAAAGAGTATAATTCAGACACTAAATTTATTATTTACATTTGTAATAGTTTTGGCCCCAAAAGAAGAAGAATTACTTGAATAAAACTTGTGTTTAGTTAAAGTTCCCACAGTGTTACATGCCAGGGGAGAATACTGTTGCAACTATCCATCCATCCATTCTCATCCGCTTATCCGGGGTCGGGTCGCGGTGGCAGCAGGCCAAGCAGGCTAACCCAGGCTTCCCTCTCACCCGCAACATTTTCTAGCTCGTTCTGGGGGATCCCGAGGTGTTCCCAGGCCAGCTGGGTGATATAATCCCTCCAGCGTGTTCTAGGTCTTCCCATGGGCCTCTTACCAGTTGGGCGTGCCTGGAAAACCTCCAGCGGGAGGCGTCCAGGAGGCATCCTGATTAGATGCCTGAACCACCTTAGCTGACTCCTTTCGATACGAAGGAGTAGCGCCTCAACTCCAAGTTCCCTTCTGATGTCCGAGCTCCTTACCCTATCTCTAAGGCTTAGCCCGGCCACCCTACGGAGAAAACTCATTTCGGCCGCTTGTATCCGAGATCTCGTTCTTTTGGTCACGACCCAGAGTTCGTGACCATAGGTGAGGGTCGGAACGTAGACCGCCCAGTAAATTGAGAGATTCGCCTTCTGGCTCAGCTCCCTCTTTACCAAGACGGTCCGGTGCAGCGCCTGTTTTACTGCTGCAGCCACACCGATCCGCCGGTGCTCCAGCTCCATCTTACCCTCACTCGTGAACAAGACCCCGAGATATTTGAAATCCTTCGCTTGAGGTAAGCACTCTATCCCCACCTGGAGGGAGCAATCCACCGCTTTCCGGCAGAGCACCATGGCCTCAGATTTGGAGGCGCTAACTCTCATCCCCGCGGCTTCACACTCGGCTGCAAATCGCCCCAGTGAATGCTGGAGGTCATGGTCCGAAGAGGCCAACAGGACCACATAATCTCCGAACAGCAGAGATGCGATCCTGAGACCCTGCACCTAGATATCCTGTCCATGAAAGTCACGAACAGGACCGGTGATAAAGGGCAGCCCTGGCGGAGGCCAACACCCACCGGGAACACGTCTGACTTATTGCGGAGAATACGAACACAGCTCCTACTGCGGTCGTACAGAGAACGGATAGCCCGTTGTAACGGGTCCGGCGCCCCATACTCCCGCAGCACCCCCAACAAAAACGAAAGCCTTCTCTTAAACTTTAGTGGCCTCTGCCAGGGATATGGGTTTCCAGGACCCCTCTCACCGACTCCAAGAAGGCCAGATACTCCGAACTGCTGTTTGGTGCATAGGCACAAACAACAGTCAGAGCCTTACTCCCCGCAACCCGCAGGCGCAGAGAGGCGGCCCTCTCGTTCTCCGGGGAGAACTCCAACACGGCGGCGCTCAGCCGGGGGCTCGTGAGCTAGTCTATGTTGCCGGTGATCGGCTTGCCTAGGCCCCGTGCCTGGCCTGCCGTCCGGTCTACATGGCACCCCGACCCCGATGCTTACCCCTGCTGGTGGTGGGTCCACAGGGTGGCTGCTCCATCTTGTTTCTTCGGGCCGAGCCCGGCCACCAGACGCTCGCCGGCGAGCTCCCCTCCTGGGTCTGGCTCCTGGAGGGTGCCCCGGTTTCCCTGGTCCGATCAAGGTGGCTGAAGACAGGCGGAAGAAGGCTGCTGTTCATCGGGGTTTTTTGAACCGCTCTTAGTCTGGGCTCTCCCCTGAGACCTGTTTGCCTTGGGAGACCCTACCAGGGGCTGATGCCCCGGACAACATAGCATCCCAGGATCACTGAGCCACTCAAACTCCTCCACCATGTTAAGGTGGCGATTCACGGAGAAGACTGTTGCAACTATTTCCCCCCAAATTCTCTTCATTTTTAAATTTGCATAAATGACCCAAGCTCATTCTTGAAACACAACGGTGCTTGTATTTGGGCTCTAAATATGTTGGGCCCTTTGCAGTCTACTCAGTGGTGGGATTGAATAGTTTTACACTGTGATTTGTTTGTCCATATTTTGTCCATCTGATATTCATTGATCCAATTCCAATACTGCTAACCCTATACTAACCTTTAATTTCTATTGTGATGTGCACTTGACACAGAAACAGGAACTTATTCCTTTTTAAATCCGCATTTTTTATGCTTAGCTTCCAATTAATTTGACCAATGACTGGTGATTCCTTCTATTCTTATTCAACTGTTGCTAAGAGGGATCTTTCTCTTTCTGACATTCAGTCTGGTCTAACGTGGTCTAACGTTGTACAGCATTTCTTTCTCCATGTACAAAACACCACTTTTCTTTACAAACCCTTTCATACTAAATAACATATTTGTGAACTTTCTACAACCTAAAAGCATGCCAAATACAGAAAGAAATACAGAGCAGTCCTCTCAGCCATCCTGTAGTGGCTGAGAGCGGAACAAGGCTGTAGTGGATCAAGCTTTTGTGGCGCGTGACTCCAAACTTTTGACCAGTAGTGTACAAGAGGGATTTAAATCAAATCCTTCACATTTGATTGAACCACCTAATAGTGTGTTTGATTAGAATGTAGCAAGGTAGAAGAAAAAAATATAAGGTTGGTTAGTTTTGTTGCATCAAACTAACCAAGTATTTTACGATATTTTCCTAAACCTAACCAAGCAGTTTTGTTGCCTAAACCAAACTTGTTTATTTTTAAAAGACTGTATGCATGTAATGATGGAATGTGACACATGGACTGATCGTAGAAAAATGCATGAAAAATGAGGAGTAGCTTTTTTGTAAGCTATCATAACAATCCTTGTATGAGGACACATTGAGGACTGTGGCTCCACAAAAACCTCAATTGTTCAATTCAATTTATTTTGTACAGCCCAAAATCACAAATTACAAATTTGCCTCAGAGGCAATCTGTACATATACAACATCCTCTGCCAGCACCTCTCATCGGTTCAGGAAAAACTCCCCCAAAAAAAACTTTTAACGGGAAGAAACCTGAGGGAGAGCAACAGAGGAGGATCCCTCTCCCAGGATGGACAGAAGTACAATAGATGTCATGTGTACAGAATGAACAGCATAACAGAGTTACAACACATTCAATGCACATGACAGAAATTATTCATGTAATGAGAGTAGTAGGCATGATGAAAAAGTTACATCTACCAATAACTAAATTAATTAACTAATTAAATTAATTGCTCCGTGATAATACGGCACAGAGATATGGTTAAGATGTCTACGGAACCTTATACTCTTCACTTCCGTGTCCTAATTCTCACGATATCGTACGTGACTCACACAGCGCGCCAGGAGCTTGGACGTGTCGTGTGATACGTGTGTGTCGAGCTCCGCCTCTCGCCGTCATTTGTGGATTCATGTGTCTGTCAACATTTTTGTATGAAACTAACCAATGGACACTCAGGAAATCCCTAAGGACCTACCCATCACCTTACGCTACAGAAAACACAGTTTTCATTCAGTCGGCATGCGAGAGGACAGAGAGAAGAAAGTGGTGAAGAGAAAGTTTACAGTTAGCGACGTACTTTCAGCGATATAGTTAATAATTAGTTTGAAAACAAAAAAGGTTGTAATGTTCATTTTTCATTTGCACACATCCCATGAAGCTTTATCTGTAGTATGAAGTAATTACTCAGTCCCATTTGATCTCAGTCCCTCTAACAGTTGGTGGAAGTAGAGTGACAGACTTCTACTGAAAAAACGATATTACAAAATTTGGTTCTTGACATTTATTATACATTTATCTACTATTTCATCCAAATATTCCACCACTGTTGTGAACCTAAGACTGTGGTAAACCAATTTCAAGCACCAAAACAGTTTGTCCACATGAGTAAAGTTATGTTTTCACAAGAGATTTGAAGAATTAAAAAAATCGGACTTAAATTTGTCAGCTTTATGGTCAAATTATCCCTGTACACAGTGCCTTAGGACAATTGGTGCCTCATTATATATGTAGCTGAGATTGTTCTGCAAATGATCATATACAACACATGGGTATGTCTCATATGCAAGTGCCTTTAAAGGTGAATTTAAGAAAATATGTAAAAATTGGGAAAATGCCCTTAGACCCTAGAGGGTTAAGATGTACAGCAGGTAATTAGCCGCTTGTACTGAAGGATATCACACGATTAACTTGGTTTAGCTGGAGCTGTGAAAGTACGCTATCGGACAACAGACACGCTGGCAACCGGAAGTGAGGCAATACGCTTACTGTAGTACATCACAGAATCATCATGCTCATCCACAGAGAATGAGGACAATTGTTGTTTGATTAATGGATGGGTGTCATGAAAGTTATTTTTAAAATTGTTTTGGTACTAGCTTACATCATATTTTTATTTTTATATACAAGAAGATACGATGATTGGATTGTGATATAAAAATAAGAAGGAAAATATTTCCTTCACATAAATTGTATTTCTTTTTTGCATATATTGTTAAATACAAGCACAAAATGACTGGGGTTTGATCTCAAAAGGTTATTAAGGGTTTTTTGTACTTCAGCTCAACTTGAATGGCTTCAGCTTAACTCCTGGAGGACTCATCACAATTGTTATTCATGCTCCATCACAAGCTAACGTGAAGCACATTGACTGTTTATGATAACGATATAAATTAAATTGCAGGACTCTAGCAAAGTAGCAAGCTTGAACTGCTGAAGTATAAATATCCTTTTACCCACTGTATTACTTCACCATCAAAACATACATTATTTTCAATTTGCTTTACTGAAAGGAAAATTTTGTAGTTGTGATGGTTAGGAGTATAAAATAATAGTCTTTACCACTGGAGATTTTGATCTGATTTTACTCAGTAAAAAAAACAATAAATCATCAGCTGAACCATGAAAAAGGAACACATTATTCCAATTTCAGCATCCCTTCGTTGGCTTCCCATTGGTTCTAGAATATGGTTGAGATTCCACATGCTAAAATCTTATAAGATATTATGTCTGATTTTACTTTCAACTGTATAATTTGATTAGTCTCATGTCCTTTCTAAAAGCATTTTGTAAAAATGTTATGCTATACAAATATGGTTAATTTTGTTAACTATTCACTCTAACCCCAACCCTTATTAAACTTAGTTTTCCTTTTAGTTGCGTAAACTTAAGCAAACCCTAACCATGATTAAACAAGTACTTAGTTTGAAGTGCACAACAATGAAATTAAGAAAACAGTGTATTTCTTGTATTTCTTTTGAGCAGATATTTCAGGTGATACCCCTCACTGTTAACATTAATCTGTAGGGTTATTGTAAAGAGACACTTACCTCTGTGGTTTTAACAAATGGAACATACTTATTTATGGTTACACACACGTTTCCACTTCTGCTTTTTAGAACAGTGCACAGCCAGCACAGCCAACACAACCAACGTCTTGAGATGTGTTTCTGTGGTGAACAGTTCCTCACTATTTATCAAAACTGCACAGCTGACTGAGACGCATGTAGTCCTATATCAAATTATCACTGTATGGTATTTCACATTTGCATGTGGTAACCCAGTAGGATCAGCAGTCCGAATCAAAACAGTAAAACACCTCAGTGATCTGAAAGCATGAAGAGATTACATCTCGAGGCATAATTAGCTGTTAACCCAGCTCTCCAAGTCCTGATAGACTTTATTGCCTGGTAAACTAGGGTATTTAACACAGATTTGACACAGCCTTTCTCTCCAGTCAGTGTAGGTTTTTATTCTGTGAGTGTGATGCCACTGGAAGTACCTCTCATAGGCCTGCTTGTCTAGAGCTACATGATTCAGATAGGCAGCCAGATCTGTTGTGCTCTTGAAATCAGCCACATGGATAAAGGAACCAGGGGGGGCTAGGGCGCTGTAGGTCGCCTTGCTAGGGCCAAGAACTACCGGCACAGCCCCTGCTTGGAAAGCATTCCTCCAGAGCTTTTCACTGATGTAGTCCTTTGCCTCAGAGTTCTCAAAAGACAGGTAAAAAATACAATTTGCAATTGTGGGCAACAGCTTCTTGTTTGACAGAGGTTTCTTGTTCCACTTGCCATACACCTCTATTGGGACATACTTCTTTAGACTTTGATAAACACCAGCCCGAGCTTGGTGAGGCCGGTATTTGCTGACCACCCAGCCGACAAGGCAAGAGCGATTTGAAGCAGCATTGAAGCCTAGCTCATCACCTCCCAACATGGTCTTTCCATAAGGAATTGATATGTCTGCATCACGTCTGTAGCTCATCGTCAAATTGAAGAGGCCATTGAGCTGCGTGAGGTTTGCATTGTTGACAGGAGGCTCCATGGACAGCCACACCCAGTGCTGAGAGGCCGGGCGATCCAGGTGAAGGGGTAGACCTCTTCCCAGACCTCTTCCCAGCTCCTGGTGGTGGAAGACAACCACATCAGCAGTGGAGAAGGCAGATGTGTTATCAGTGAGGAAACAGCGACTGATGTTATACATCTCGAGGCATTTGTCTCCTTCAAGCCTGTAGGAGCGGCCAAATGGCCAGTGCCACAGCAGGATGCTGATGTTTCTCTGAGGAATAGCTGTATGACATTTCTGCTGATAGAGTTTCTCATCCAAGATACTGTAATAAAGCAGGGACGAGAGAGATATGAAGAGGAGGAGGAGGAGGATGAGGAAGGCTCGGAATCCAGATGCTGTCATGGCTGTTGGGCGTATTCTAGGTCAAAAGGGCACAGATCACCGGTATGGAACTCTTAGAAAGGAAGGAAGGGTAGATCAGAGATATTTTTACACTTTCATATGTTCTCATCAGTGCAGGAACTGCGGAGGGCAAACTGTCAACAACAAAAACATATCCTACTGCATAAGATATTTAATTCTGTTATCTCCCCAAATTATTATTTTTATCTTCAGACAATTGTTAGCCTCTTAAAATCCTCCTGCATGTGGGTTAGGAGTAGGGTTAGGGTTGTATTTGGTTGAATGATTGTTATGGAATAATTCTGTTAGGGTTCGGGTTATTATTTTATAATGGTGGTGCTTAAAAGGTTTGACATTTGTCAGTTGGCTAATTTTGTTAAAGGCTAATCAAAAGTGAGCTGGCATCAGATATGTAACAAACAAATAAGATTCTTGAAGAAAACTGCAACAATCATTAGATATTTGGCAAAGACTGACAGTCAATAAATGTCACTTTCGTAAAACTCTGGCATATGGCAAAATTTGATGAAATCAACACTGCTCTCTTCTTCCAAGTGTACAGTAAGAACTGAAGTTTTGCTTCTGCTAGATGTTTGATATTTTAGTATTGTAGTCTTGTAACTACTTAAAAAATGTATGTTAAACTTAAAATGGAACAGTTTTCGAATCTTCAAATAATTAAAAGAGGTGATTAAAGTCATGTCTGGCTAGAGCACAGCTCAAATAATATCTGTATGTTTTTATTATGGTGAGTCACTTTTCTGATAAGCAATTTCAAATGGCTTTCTGTGTGGGTTGATGATAAGGATGCCTTCCTGTAAAATAAAACAGGCAGAAAGAGGATTTCTAAAGATGGTTTATCCTGATATCTTGGTACGCCACAAACTCAATCATTAATTATTCATCATAAATTTAAGAACATTTTAAGGAAGAAAAAAAGGAAATACAGTATTCCATATCCTATTTAGGGTCGCGGGGGTGCTGGAGCCGATCCCAGCTGACATTGGGCAAAGGCAGGGTTCACTCTGGACAGGTCAGCAGTTTATCGCAGGGCACGGAAATACAGAATAACAATTCTAAATAAAATCTTTGTAGAACCTGATTCTTACATATTTTCCAATTCCCTGACAAAATACAGTAGCATTTTGTAAACTATCTGTAATGAACTAAATTAAATCTGAATCAGAATTTGAATTTGAATTAAATAAAAATGAGGTTGGCAGAGTTGTTTGAACTTACCTGTTGCCATCAGGCCGTCTGCTGCCCGTAGAGCTTTGTACTCAACACACCCTACAATATAAAGGAAATCCTGCCACCCTCAAAATATTGACTCATCTCTTGCTTCATACTTTATACTCCCACACACACAGCTTCTCGGTGATAGGGTGTGACAGCAGAAATAAGGGTACTCTGACCACCGAATACGTTGCTACTGCAAGAGAAAGGAAAACCAGTCCTCCATCATGCAGTCATTTTGAATAAAGACGTTTTGATGTTTCGCTTTTTTTTTATGTATACAAACGGTATTAAGAAAGCATTTGGGTGTGTTTACTTTCATGTTTAACTGGGTAGGGTTAGAGTGGTAAAACACTTGCCCATCACCACAGACACCTGCCATCCCCGTTCACACTAATGTATTGACTTGTTAAACTGCTCATGCCTCTACTCTTTGCAGAATAAGCACAGCCAGCAGCAAATGGCATTCAAAAATGTTAACCTTGTTGATTTCCGATTTTTAAACCACAAGCTGGTCTTCCTCTTCCTGTTCTTGCAGCTCTGCAGAGGATATGGGCACAGGGTTACAAACCTCCTGCAGGCACCAACCACATCATAACTGTTTCAAAACGTTATTTCACCCTTTGCTTCCCAGTTCACATTTGTTTTTTAAGGCATAACATTTCACAGTTTTCCAGTTGATTTACCCCAATTTTGTGCTCTAACTTACACAAATAATTTAATGTATTTTGTATGTTTCTAAACTAAAAGTTATCTATATGGGTGACTGTGGCTCAGTAATATATCTGGTCATCCTTCAATCACAGGAGTGTAGCAAGTGTAATGCTAAAAGAAAACAAAAATCAAGATGCTGGATGGGAAGAATCAAGATGGGAAGAGTCAAGTTGGCAAATGTGTTGAGTTGTTGTGTGTGCTTGTCAGTAGCCCTATCACAAATTAAAATTGTATCCCGTTTTAAGCCACATGTTTCCATACACTTTGCATTCCTAGTTGATATTATCTATATCATCTTCTTGGCTTTTTAAGTTTGACATTCCCCAGACCGGACAGCAACAGTTTTTAGATTTAGGGCTCCCATGGGTTTTTGTGTAAAAATTGTTATTGTTATATTGATTACGCAATCAGTTTCGGTGCTGAAAAAATTTCCCGTCCTTTGGTTTTAGGGTTCCTTCAGTGTTTGGGTTAGGTTTAGCTTGGTAATCTTGTAGATTTTTATTCCTTCTAAAAGCTGCAATAATATTGTGATCCTGTAGCAGTTGTACCTTTAGTATACATCTTGAAGTTGTTTAATCACTCTGACATGTTTGACTGTTGATGGCTTGTTGTGCTTTATGCCTTGAGACACTTTCTAAGAAAAGACCTAGACAACCACCTGTTGGCAAAGCTGAAAACGGCACCTTGGTGGCCTGTTTAAAATCGTTTTGCCTGGTACATATTCTTTGAATCTTCAACAGTTGTGGTTTAACCAAGCCAGCATAAGTGTGCTTTGGGTGGTACCTTATTTTGGCTGAGGTTTCCCATTCAGCCATGAAGAAGTTGGTATATGCAAAGGTTCTCTGTTCTCTGTCAATTCAAATAATGAAAGTCCCAGTGAAAGTTCCAAGTTAAAGCATTGTACGCTTCTGTACAGTGAGGGGCTTATAATCTAGTGCAGTACAGAGCTAGAGGACTGTGGCTCTACACACATCTCCCTTGTATCTTAAAGTTGCAGATTGATTGATGGGTTCAATCATGATAGCATTGGTTAAAATTGGTTGGTATTAGCGTATTACTGTTACAACTGTCTTATTTAAGGCCAATTGTAAGATGTTAAATTCAATTGTATATATAAATGATAAAAAGCCCAATATTATAAATGATACATTTGCCTCACAGGGCTCTATAATCTGTACAACATCTGACATCCTCTTTCCTTGGACCCTCGCAAGGAAAAAATATGACAGAATATGGCAGAAATTATACATATAATGAGATTAGTGATAGCATAAGTAGCAGTAATAAAATAAGTATTGTTAAAGGAGCCCAGTCTCCTACTGTAGGTGTTGTTCCCTTTGGATTCACCTGGTTGACGCGCTCTTGTCCAGCCTCCATTAACTTGCGTTAACTTTGCTTTCGAATTGCATTAGGTAATCCACAGACGGGTTGTGTTGTATGTGAGTCTATTTTATTCTCTTCGGCCGTGGTATAACATAAACCCGTTCCCTTGGTGCCAACAATTAACACATGGTTAGTATAAGCAAACAAACTGGTACCGTGAAAACGGTCAAAACCCTTTGCCGTTCCGGGGTTCAACACCTGACGTCGATAATTATCTAATTGATTATATACTTGAGCACAGGACCTCAGAACAGTGCCACCCAATGTACATACAGAGGTACATATTTTTCACCATCTTATTTGGCTCTTACACACCGGCGGCCCCTAATTATTAATGCAGATAGACATAACAATTCAAACAAAATACAACAAAGGAGCCAAAATGCTAATTTACGACCAAGTCCAGTACAGACAAATTAATTTACACTCCCTGTAGCAAAGAAAGTTTTGTTACTGGTCTTTCAATGATGTTGGATTTTGTCTGTAATCTCACAGAATGCACAAGTCCCTTTTTGTCAGAAAATACTTCCAAACCTTTTCAAGTGGCCATGAACCACGAGGAACTGATGGATCCATGATTGCCACAATATCTCCAGCAACCAAACTCCTTTTCTTCTGGTTCCATTTTTGCCTCTCTTGGAGCAAGGGTAAGTACTCCCTCACCCATCTCTTCCAGAAAAGATCTGAGAGGTACTGCTCCATCGTCTTGTTCCATACTGTTCATGAGGCTAGAACACTCCAGGTGGCAAGATGCAAATCTTTGGCTCCACTGTGACACTTTGCCGTTTAGCAGCCTGCTTTGACCTATTCTGACTGGTGTCCTTCGAATGTTTAGCCACAGATGCCTCCAACTGCTTTCTCTGGCGAGTCTGTGTCAACAACCTGGTCTTTAACTTGAGGAACCAGGCAACTGCTGTCTTGAGCCTCCTCCAGTCAGAAAAGTAGGCAATAAGTTGGTCAGTAGGACTAGACACGTCAAGTACACTGATGACATTTGCTGTTGCCTCTTTTCTCACCGTCCGAGTCCACTGAGACTTCCAACACAGTTTTAGGCCAGTCCTTGCTCATGCTTCCAGAGAAATAAAGGACCTTCAAGCCACCTGCTATTCTTCAGAAAGTCTGGGACCTTCATTCCCCTCGAAGCATCGTCAGCTGGATTGTCTTTAGAACTGACATGTCTCCACTGTGAAGGCTCAGACGTTTCTCTGATGGTCGAGATTCTGTTGGCCACAAACGTGTGAAAGCGCCTGTCCTCCCTGTTGAGGTACTTCAACACTGCAGTGCTGTCAGTCCAAAACACTGACTCCTCCAACTGTAAGTTCAACTCTGCCCTTAACATTGAATCCACTCTGACAGCAAAGACGGCCGCTGATAACTCGAGTCGGGGAATAGTTACAGCCTTCAGTGGTGTCACTCAAAAAGGTGACCTGGACGTGTTTTTCCTGATTTACTATCCGAATGTATGTTACAGTTCCGTATACACCTTTGCTGGCATCAGTAAAGTGATGTAGTTTGCATGTCTGACCTCTCCAAAGTCCACTGGCTTAATGCACCTTTTTACATTGAATGTAGCCAGCAGATTCGAATCCTCCAACCACCTTTTCCATTGGGGTAAGACGTCTACTGGTAAAGCATCATCCCAGCCACAACCTCTCCAACAGAGTTCTTGCTGCATCATTTTGGCCAGCAAAGTGACTAGTACCAGGAACCCCAGAAGATCTTACACTGAGCACTAGCTCAATGTAAGATCTTCTGGGGTTCCTGGCACCAGTCTACAGTGGTGTGTGTAGACTAACTCTTTCAGATTCAAGATGGAGTTAAAACAACAGTCTCTCACCAGATGTGGTTTGCTGTCAGTTACTAAGTTACGTCGTAACGTAACGACGTAACATAACGACGTAATGTAACGACGTAACCTAACGACGTAACCTAACGTAATGACGTAGCGACGTGACGTAGCGACGTGACGTAACGACGTAATGTAACGAAGTAATGTAACGAAGTGATGTAACGACGTGACGTATGACATGACATAATGACGTAACGTAACGATGTAACGACGTAACGTAACGACGTAACGATGTAACGACGTAACGACGTAATGTAACGACGTGATGTATGACAACACATCATTACGTGTATGTAACGACGTTATGTAACTATGTAACGACATGAGGTATGACATGACGTAACGACGTAACGTAACGACGTAACGTAACGACGTAACGACATGACGTAACGACATGACGTAATGACGTAACGACGTAACGACGTAACGTAACGACGTGATGTATGACATGACGTATGACATGACGTATGCTGTAACGTAACAACGTAATGTAACGACGTAATGTAACGACGTAATGTAACGACGTGACGTATGACATGACGTAACGACGTAACGTAACGACGTAACGTAACGACGTAACGACATGACGTAACGACATGACGTAACGACATGACGTAATGACGTAACGACGTAACGTAACGACGTGATGTATGACATGACGTATGACATGACGTATGCTGTAACGTAACGACGTAATGTAACGACGTAATGTAACGACGTAATGTAACGACGTGACGTATGACATGACGTAATGACGTAACGTAATGACGTAACGTAGCGAAGTAACGTAACGTAACGACGTGACGTAACGACGTGACGTAACGACGTGACGTATGACAAGACGTAATGACATGATGTAATGACATGACGTAACGACATGACGTAACGACGTGACGTATGGCATGACGGAACATATCGGAACATATCGGAACGTATCGGACGTAACGTATCGGACGTAACGTATCGTGACGTAACGTCGTAACGAAGCGACGTAACTTAACGACATGACGTAACGACATGACGTAACGACGTGACGTATGGCATGACGGAACATATCGGAACATATCGGAACGTATCGGACGTAACGTATCGGACGTAACGTATCGTGACGTAACGTCGTAACGAAGCGACGTAACTTAACGACGTGACTTAACGACGTGATGTCACGACGTGATGTCACGACGTAACGCATCGTAACGTGTCTTGATGTAACGTATCTTGACGTAACGTATCGTGACGTAACGAACGTATCGTGACGAAACGTATCGTGACGTAACGAAACGTATCGTGACGTAACGAAACGTATCGGAACGTATCGGAACATCTGGTTAGGACGTATCGGAACGTATCAGAACGTATCGGAACATCTGGTTAGGACGTAACGTAATGACGTAATGTAATGACGTAATGTAACGACGTAACGTAACGTGACGTAACGCAATGATGTAACGTGACATACCGTAACGTGACGTAACGTGACGTAACGCGACGTGACGTAACGCGACGTGACGTAACGCGACGTGATGTGACGCCACGACGTCAGTTTCTTCCTCATCAGTTGATTCTTCCTCTTTGTCATAATAAGTGCAGTCCTCCATTTCTGACACTTCTTCCATTTTTCCTTCAGATTCTACCTCATCGACATTGTAGTGTCACTTTTTTCAACATGCTATGCTATGAATTTTTTTTCAACATGTAATACTATGACTTTTTTTCGATATGTTATAGCATTACTTTTTTGACTTTTTTTCGACATATTACAGTATTACTTTTTTCAACATGCTTCCTTTGACTTTTTTCAACATGCTACGCTATGACTTTTTTGACATGCTATATTATGACTTTTTTCACTTTTTTCAACATAATATACTTTTTTCAATCTGAAAAAATATGACTTTTTTTTCGACATGCTATACTTTGACTTTTATTTACATGCTATACAATTACTTTTTTCGACATGCTATACTGTGACTTTTTTTCGACATGCTAAAGCATTACTTTTTTTACTTTTTTTCGACATGCTATAGTATGACTTTTTTCAACATG
This sequence comes from Ophiodon elongatus, assembly GCA_016806645.1. Taxonomy (NCBI): domain Eukaryota; kingdom Metazoa; phylum Chordata; class Actinopteri; order Perciformes; family Hexagrammidae; genus Ophiodon; species Ophiodon elongatus. Next base: position 53,260 of record JACSYO010000449.1, read on the forward strand.
CTATACGATGACTTTTTTCAAGATGCTACACGATGCCTTTTTTTACATGTACATGTATACGACTTTTTTGAAGTTTTTTTACATTCTATACTATAACGTTTTTTGCGACATGCTATAGTTTGACTTTTAATTTTTTCCGAACATGCTATAGTTTGACTTTTACACCTTTTTGACATGCTATACTTTGACTTTTTTCAACATGCTACACTGACTTTTTTTACATGCTATAGTGTGACTTTTTTGAAGTTTTTCTATGATGTTATTCTACATGCTATAGTTTCACTTTTTTCAACATACTTTAACATTACTTTTTTTCGATATGCTGTAGACTTTTTCGACATGCTATACTATGACTTTTTTTCGACATGCTACGCATGCTGTAGGATGACTGTAGGATGACTTTTTTCCCTTTTTTTAACATAGTATACTATGACCTTTTTCAACATGCTATAGTTTGACTTTTTTTTCGACATGAAATACTATGACTTTTTTGACATGCTGTAGGATGACTGTTTTCCCTTTTTTCAAAATAATGTACTATTACTTTTTTCAAAATAGTATGACTTTTTTACACATTCTATAGCATGACATTTTTATCGACATTCTATAGGATTACTTTTTTAACTTTTGTTCGACGTGCTATACTATGACTTTTTTCAAAATGCTATTCTATGACTTTTTTCAACAATCTACACTGACTTTTTTTACATGCTATAGTGTGACTTTTTCACTTTTTTCGACATAATATGCTACGACTTTTTATTCGACATGCTATACTGTGACTTTTTTCAACATTCAGTATGAAAAAAGTCATAGTATAGAATTATGAAAAAAGTCATAGTATAGCATGTAAATAAAAGTCAAAGTATAGCATGTCAAAAAGAAAAGTCATACTATAGCAAGTAGTCATAGTATAGCATTTTGAAAAAAGTCATAGTCGCATGTCAAAAAAAGCATGTTGAAAACAGTCATATTTTTTAATTTTTAAAAAAGTCTGACTATAGCATGTCAAAAAAGTTATGCTATAGCATGTCTAAAAAAGTCATTGTATAGCATGTCGAAAAAGTCTAAAGTATATCGAAAAAAAAGTAATACTATAACATGTTGAAAAAAGTGAAAAAAAGTGAAACTATAGTATGTAGAAAAACTTCAAAAAAGTCATACTATAGCAGGTCGAAAAAAAGTCATAGTATATCATGTTGAAATATAACTCATAGTATACCATGTCGAAAAAAGTCATAGTATTGCATGTTGAAAAAAGTGGAAAAAGTCATTGTCGAAAAACATCATACATGTATTCATGAATATTGAAGGTGTACTGTTCTTGGGACACTTTATTGAGGAAAATCAAGTAAACTATTTTTCAACAAAATCCACTTTTGGCCTGTTCTCAGCCTGAAACGTCTTTTGAGACCATAAAAACTGAAAATGCTGTTTTAAGGCAGAAAAGTGATGAAAACATCATGTATTCATGAATATTACATGAAACTTGAAGGTGTACTGTTCTTGGAACACTTTATTGAGGAAAATCATGTAAACTGTGTATTTTTCAACAAAATCCACTTTTGGCCTTTTTCCAGCCTGAAACGTCTTTTGAGACCATACAAACTGAAAAAAAAAAAAAGTGATGAAAACATCATATACTGTGACTTTTTTTCAACATGCTATACTATGACTTTTTTGACATGCTGTAGGATGACTTTTTTCCCTTTTTTCAACATAATATAGTATGTCTTTAATTTCGACATGATATACTATGACTTTTTTTTCGACATGCTATAGTATGATTATTTTTTTCGACATTCTATAGTATGACTTTTTTCAACATGCTATAGTATGACTGTTTTCCCTTTTTTCAACATAATATAGTATGACATTTTTTTCGACATTTTATAGGATGACTTTTTTCCCTTTTTTCAACATGCTATACTACGACTTTTTTTTGACATGCTATAGCTTTACGTTTTAGACTTTTTTTTCAACATGCTTTAGCATTACTTTTTTTTACTTTTTTCCGACATGCTATTGTGTGACTTTTTTCAAAATGCTATACTATGATATTTTTCAACATGCTATAGCATTACTTTTTCGACTTTTTTTCGACATGCTATAACATTACTTTTTTCACTTTTTTCGACATGTTGTTCTATGACTTTTTTCAACATGCTACACTATGACTTTTTTTACATGCTATAGTATGACTTTTTCACTTTTTTCAACATGCAATACTATGACTTTTTTTCGACATGCTATAATATGACTTTTTTGACATGCTATAGGATGACTGTTTTCCCTTTTTTCATCATAATATAGTATGAATTTAATTTCGACATGATATATTATGACTTTTTTTTCGACATGCTATGACTTTTTTCTACATACTATAATTTGACTTTTTTCACTTTTTTCAACATTCTATAGTATTACTGTTTTTTTACATGCCATAGTATGACTTTTTTCAACATGCTATATATACTATGCCATTTTTTTCGACATTCTATAGGATGACTTTTTTCCCTTTTTTCGATACTGCTATAATATGACTTTTATTTTTTGACATGATATACTATGACTTTTTTTCAACATTCTATAGTATTATATTTTTTGACATGCTATAGTAATATTTCTTTCCCTTTTTTCGACATGGTAAAGTATGACTTACGATGTTACGTTACGATGTTACATTACGATGTTACATTATGATGTGACGTTATGATGTTACGTTACGTCGTTACGTTACATCGTTATGTTGAGTCGTTACGTTGCGTCGTTACGTTGCATCGTTACATTACATTGTTATGTTAAATTACGTTGTTACGTTACGTCGTTCCGTTACGACATTTCGTCGTTACGTTACGTTGTTATGTTAAATTACGTTGTTACGTTACGGCGTTACGTTACAACATTACGTCGTTACTTTCCGTTGTTCCATCACGAAGTTAAGTTGTTACATTACGTCATTACGTTACATTGTACGTCGTTACGTTACGTCGTTACGTTACGTCGTTCTGTTATGGCATTACGTCGTTACTTTCCGTTATTCTGTTACGATGACTTTTTTCAACATGCTATAGTTCGACTTTTTCACTTTTTTCAACATGCTATGCTAAGACTTTTTTCAACATGTTTTACTATGACTTTTTTTCTACATGCTATAGTATGACTATTTTTCACATGCTATAGTTTGACTTTCACTTTTTTCGACATGCTATACTATGACTTTTTTCCCTTTTTTCAACATGCTATACCATTTTTTTCAACATGTTATAGCATTACTTTTTTGACTTTTTTTCGACATGCTATAGCATTACTTTTTTCAACATGCTATACTATGACTTTTTTTGACATGCTATAGTAAGATTTCTTTCGCTTTTTTCGACATGATAAAGTATGACTTACGATGTTACATTACGATGTTACGTTACGGTGTTACGTTATGATGTTATGTTGCGTCGTTACGTTGCGTCGTTACGTTACATCGTTACGTTACGTCGTTACGTTACATTGTTACATTAAATTACATTGTTACGTTACGACATTACGTCATTACGTTACGACATTACGTCGTTACGTTACGACATTACGTTACGACATTACGTCGTTACTTTCCGTTGTTCCGTTACAAAGTTACGTCGTTACGTTACGTCGTTACGTTACATTACGTTGTTACGTTACATCATTCCGTTGCGACATTACGTCGTTACTTTCAGTTGTTCTGTTACGTCGTTACGTTAAATTACGTTGTTACGTTCCGTTGTTCCGTTACGACATTATGTCGTTACTTTCCGTTGTTCCGTTACGAAGTTCCGTTGTTCCGTTATGTCGTTACGTTACGTCGTTACGTTACGAAGTTACGTTACGTTACTTTTTTTCGACATGCTATAGTTTGACTATTTTTGCCATGCTATAGTTTGATTTTTTCACGAAATATAGCATGTCAAAAAAGTCTACAGTATATTGAAAAAAAGTAATACTATAGGATGTTGAAAAAAGTGAAAAAAGTCATAATATAGCATGTCGAAAAAAAGTCATACTATGGCATGTCGAAAGAAATGTCATACTAAAGCCTATTGAAAAAAAGTCAAAAAGTAATGCTATAGCACAGTATAGCATGTTGAAAAAGTCAAAGTATAGCAATAACGAAAAAAAAATCATATTTGTTCATGTTGAAAAAAATCATAGTATAGTATGTTGAAAAACGTCATAAACTAACGCCTTAAGGTGTGGCTGTGAAACACTAATGGAAGTTGTCTGTTGTCTGCATGTTGAAAAAAGTCATAATATAGCATGTTGAAAAAGTCACACTTTAGCATGTCGAAAAAAAGTTCAAAAAGTAATGCTATAGCATGTCAAAAAAAGTCATACTATGCATGTCGAAAAAAGTGAAAAAGTCAAACTATAGCATGTCAAAAAAGTTATTCTGTGGCATGTCAAAATAGTCATAGTGTAGCATGTTGAAAAAAAACTCATATTTTAGCATGTCGAAAACAAGTAATAATATATCATGTTGAAAAAAATGTCATACTATTGCATGTCGAAAAAAGTCATAGTATAGCATATCGAAAAAAGGGAAGAAAGTCATACTAAAGTCATATACTTGTACATGTAAAAAAATGAATAGTGTAGCATGTTGAAAAAACTAATCGTATAGCATGTTGAAAAAAGTCTAACTATGTAAAGAGAAAGTCGAAAAAAAGTCAAAAAAAAGTCAAAAAAGTAATTAATGCAAAAGTCAAAAAAGTAATGCTATAGCATTATGAAAAAAGGTCATAGTATAGCATTATGAAAAAAGTCATAGAATAGCATGTAAATAAGTGTAGTATAGCATGTCGAAAAAAAAGTAATTCTATAGCAGTGGTCGCCAATCCGTCGATCTCGGAGACTTTCCCTGTCGCTCTCCAAAATAAAATAAAAATAAATTCAGAAACACATTGGGCCTCATTGTCGAAAATTTTTGTCGAAAGTGTTTTCTGAAATGTTTTCTGACGGACTTCGGAAGACCAACTTCAGAAAAGATCTCCGCCTGATTCATGAACGCCTGAAAATTCGTTCTTACACAGCCGAAGTGTTCTCAGCTGTGCTCCCGAATGAGGATTCTTAAATTGAATGTGCGTTCTCGTGCACCTGGATTTGCATACAGAAACGCCCCGCCAGCTCCTTATTAGGGCATGCAACTGAAGAGACGTGTGCACAATCGACAGACTCCACAAGCAACGCGAAAGCAACTTCAGACTGGTTAAAATCATGTCAATGTGGAAAGCGAGCACCGGTCAAGTAAACTGAGACCTAACTTCACCGGTGCAGAGGTGCAGATACTGTTGCAGAATGTAGATGTGTCCATTCTATTCCACTGTGGCTATATCCACGCGATTGAGTTTAGTGCTTATTTATTTATTCACTTACATTTGCAGTGTTCATGTAGTGCTTTTGTTTATTTTATGATATCACGATGCCTCGTAGAATCATGACTATAAATGTCAAACGTAATTGTTAATGATACAAATGTTATCATATTTATTATTATAATTATTTAAATCTGAGGATGTCTGTAGAGTTGATGTGAACGTAATCACCAACGATTTCTCACAAATTCAGCCCTTCCCACTAAATGCCCCTTCTAACACGGAGCGGCCCCGTGGGGCATCTAGTGGTTTTTTGAGGAATTGCATTTAAGAAAACTCTGGGTGATTTAGTGTTCTGAAATTCTGGTCTAAGTTCAGAACGAATCCCAGATGAGAAAACTTTCATGAATGCCAAATTTGTCCCGAAAACCGCGTAAGTGGAGTTCAGAAGAAATGTCTTCCTAACTTCTTTTTAACTGCATTCGAGAATGAGGCCCATTACGCCTGATTGACATTCGCAAACGTCGTCACCATGGTGATTACCCTGGCGTTGTTGGCAGTTAGCAAGCATGGCGGAGGCTCCACGAAAGAAAGCGAAAACCTACCATTTCCATCCAGAATGGGAGGAGGAATTTATTTTTACCTTAGTAAAAGACAAGTGTGTGTGTATGTTGTGCCGTAATGATCTCCGACTTCATGAAGTATCACTGTGTGATTCATCAGCAAGCCTTGGCTGGGAAAGTTGTGGACTTTTCTCATGTAATGACACTGGTGGTCAAAGTGGTAAACTCGATTTGAGCAAAAGCACTCCAGCATCTCTTATTCATGGCGTTATTGGATGAGCTCGATTCCGCGTATGGAGACCTGCTTCTGCATGCTGATGTCCGGTGGTTGAGTCGCGGCAAAGTGCTGCAGCGATTTGTTGACTTGCTGCCTGAGATAAAGGCGTTTCTGTCGAAAAGGAACGAGGAGCACGAGGAACTATCAGATGATGCGTGGCTACTGGACCTGGGGTTTCTGACAGACCTAACAGCAAAACTGAACTCACTCAACAACGAGCTCCAGGGAAAAGACTGGCACCTGCCCCACATGATAAGCGCAGTGAATGCGTTCAAGGCCAAACTCTGTGTCTGGACCACACATCTTAAGAAAGGGAGGCTGACAAACTTCACCAACCTGGAGAAAATGTCACATTCCATCAAAGACAATTATGATTTTCACCCTGAGCAGTACTGTGTGCATCTGGACAAACTTGCAGCAGAGTTTAGTCGACATTTTGGTGAGTTAGACGTCATATTGCTGCATTTGTTTCAAACCCATTCCTGCCTATTGATACAGAGGAGGTTGCAGCCAAATTCCAGAAAGCATTTGCTTTGCCAGGTGGAGTGGACATGGAGATGGTTGATATGCAAAATGACATAGAGCTGAAAGCCAGGTCAAGGGACAGTGACTTTTGGGGACTTGTCAGCAGAGAGAAGTCTCCTCTCCTCAGCGCATGTGCATTAAAAGTGAGTGCCTACTTTGGATCAACTTACCTCTGTGAAATGGCATTTTCACAGATGAAAATCACCAAATCAAAGTACAGGAGCCGGCTTACTGACAGACACCTCACAGACTGCCTCAGACTGGCTGTCTGTGCTTATGAGCTAAACTACAAGGCACTCACAGACAGTGTTCAGTCACAGCCATCACACTGACTTGAGTCACATGACTTCTGATGGCATTGTGATTGGACACAGAGCTGAACTGCACTTACATTAGTTGCACTGACTGAGAATTTTGTCAGAGTTGTGTTGTAACTTCAGTTGATAAATACAACAGTTAATATTGGTAGTTCATCAAGCCTGCTCATTGCAAATGTGTTTTTTCTTGTTCATATTGTGTGCGGTTAACAATTTCCTTTTTATGTTGCACTTAAATTAAGTCATTTAGTGTATTCTTGGTCACATCAATTTGAAAGCTGGACCAAAGTCTTTGATTTCATTCAATTACAATTAGGTCAAATAAAAAGCCTCAAGTTAAAAATACAGTCTGGACAGTCTTTTTCTCTCAACGCCTCAATAGGTAGATCTTGCCTGTCACCAAGGCAGAGGTCAGAGATCTTGGGCTTAAAAAGGTTGGTGACCACTGTTCTATTGGATGTAAAAAAAAGTCATATTTTTTCATGTTGAAAAAAGTCATAGTATAGCATGTCGAAAAAAGTCATATTTTTTTCATCTTGAAAAATATAGCATGTCAAAAAGTTATACTTGAGCAAGTTGAAAAAAATGTCATACAATAGCATGGCAAAATAAAGTCGAAAAAGTAATGCTATAGCATGTCGAAAAAAAGTCATAGTATAGCATGTTGAAAAAAGTGAAAAAGTGATAATATAGGATGTCAAAAAAGCAATTGTGTAGCATGTTGAAACATTTATAGTATAGTATGTTGAAAAAAGTAAAAAAAGTAATGCTATAGCATGTCGAAAAAAAGTCATAGTGTAGCATGTTGAAAAAAGTCATAGTATAGCATGTCCAAAAAAGTCATACTATAGCACAGGGGTGGGCAATTATTTTCCCCAAGGGGCCACATGAGAAACAAGGACTGTTGTGGAGGGCCGTACCAATAGACTGAACTCAATCCTGCTCAATATTATTACACCTTTATAAAAAGCAGTAAATTGTATGGTTTTGATAAGCTGCGAGTGGTAAGAGTGAATGTCATTGTCAGTGGTGGAATGTAACCAAGTATAATTACTTAAATACTGTACTTAAGTACAAATTCAAAGTACTTTACTTGAGTATTTCCATTTTATTCAACTTTGTACTCCACTACATCTCAGAGGGAAATATTGTACTTTTTACTCCACTACATTTGTCTGACAGCTTTAGTTACGAGTTACTTTGAACATTACAATTTTAAAGAATTTTTTTTCCAAACCCATCCTAACTTCCCAAACTGAAAAACAGTGTATAAAGGAGTTAAAATAAGCTCCACCTTAAACATCTAAAGCAGGAATAATGATCCAAACAAATATATATATTAAATATCCATATCTAATATAACACTGACTGGGATCAAGTTTCTGCAATCAAATTTTAATTTTCTGTTTTCCAGTTCAGTGTGAGAACTCTAGTCTGTGTTGGGCTTGAACGAAGCTCTGAAGTCAGGCTGAATGTCTGAGGTGGATATGAGAAGGACAGCTGACAGGTGATCGTCAGTGAGAGAGGATCTGTATCTGTATTTGTTAAACTTTATCACGGAGAATGTTTGTTTACATATGGAGGTAGATCCAAAGAGAAACAACATCTTCTGAACCAAAAATGAGCATTTTTGTGTTGCTCCGCGTGTTTTGTCTCGTAATGGCGATTCACATTGTAATCCTTAAACACTGCGACCTGTTCTCCACAAACTAAGCACACAGCTTTACCTTCGACTTCATAAATAAATACTTAGAAGTCCATGTTTAGTTAAAAACTCTACACTCTCTGTATCAATCTTTTGATACATTTTTTAGGGCTGACAGCTAACTCACATCTCCTGTAAACTCAGTTCAACACATCGCAGTGACGCTGCTGATCGCACACACTCACCAACGTACCAATGTACGGAAATTGAGAAAAAAAAACGTCAGCAGTCGCCTGCAAAATAAAAGTAATGCAGCTGTACAATGTGCATCATGTACACTTATTTACATTTTATTTCTAATTTCCCGTTGACCTCCAGCAGGCCGGACGGCGACAGCGACTATAGCATGTCGAAAGAAATGTCATACTATATCTTAATGAAAAAAGTGAAAAAGTCAAACTATAGCATGTCGAAAAAAGTCATAGTATAACATGTCGAAAAAGCTCATTATATATATAGCATGTCGAAAAAGTCTAAAGTATATCGAAAAAAAGTAATACTATAGCATGTTGAAAAAAGTGAAAGTACATGTCGAAAAACATCATAGTATATCATGTCGAAATAAAAGTCATAGTATACCATGTTGAAAAAAGTATATTATGTCGAAAAAAGTGAAAAAGTCATACTATAGCACAGACAAAAAGTCAGTATAGCACGTTGAAAAAATGTCATAGTATAGCATGTTGAAAAATGTCATAGTATATTATGTTAAAAAAAGGGAAAACAGTCATCCTACAACATGCCAAAATAAAAATCATAGTATAGCATGTTGTAAAAAAGTCAAAAAAGTAATGCTATAGAATGTTAGAAAAAAGTCAAAAAAGTCATCCTATAGAATGTCGAAAAAAATGCCATACTATAGAAGGTTGAAAAAAAAGATTTCGAGATAAAAGTCATAGGGAAAAAAGTGAAAAAAGTCAAACTATAGCATGTAGAATACCATGATAGAAAAACTTCAAAAAAGTCATACTTTAGCATGTAAAAAAAGTCAGTGTAGCATGTTGAAAAAAGTCATATTTTCGAAAAAAAAAGAGAAAAAAGTCAAAAAACATGTCGAAAAACATCATAGTATAGCATGTAAAAAAACTTCAAAAAAGTCGTACACTTGTACATGTAAAAAAAGGCATCGTGTAGCATGTAAATAAAAGTCAAAGTATAGCATGTCGAAAAAAAGTCATAGCATGTTGAAAAAAGTGACACTATAGCATGTCGAAAAAAAGTCAAAAAAGTTATGCTATAGCATGTAGAAAAAAAGTCATATTATAGCATTTTGAAAAAATTTAAAAAAGTGTTACATCATGTCAAAAAAGGTATTCTTTAGCATGTCAAAAAAGTCATAGTTGTTTTCTGCCTTAAAGCTGCATTTTCAGTTTTTATGGTTTCAAAAGACGTTTCAGGCTGGGAAAAGGCCAAAAGTGGATTTTGTTGAAAAATACACAGTTTACATGATTTTCCTCAATAAAGTGTACCAAGAACAGTACACCTTCAACTTGCATGAATTATTCATGAATACATGATGTTTTCATCACTTTTCTGCCTTAAAGCTGCATTTTCAGTTTTTATACTCTCAAAAGTTTCATGTTATATTCATGAATAAATTATGTTTTCATCACTTTTCTGCAATAAAGTTGCATTTTCAGTTTTTATGCTCTCAAAAGACGTTTCAGACTGGGAAAAGGCACAAAGTGGATTTTGTTGAAAAATACACAGTTTACATGATTTTCCTCAATAAAGTGTCCCAAGAATAGTACACCTTCAACTTGCATGTATTATTCATGAATACATGATGTTTTCATCACTTCTCTGCCTTAAAGCTGCATTTTCAGTTTTTATGGTCTCAAAAGACGTTTCAGGCTGGGAAAAGGCCAAAAGTGAATTTTGTTGAAAAATACACAGTTTACATGATTTTCCTCAATAAAGTGTACCAAGAACAGTACACCTTAAACGTGCATGTATTATTCATGAAAACATGATGTTTTCATAACTTTTCTGCCTTTAAGCTGCATTTTCAGTTTTTATGGTCTCAAAAGACGTTTCAGGCTGGGAAAAGGCCAAAAGTGAATTTTGTTGAAAAATACACAGTTTACATGATTTCCCTCAATAAAGTGTACCAAGAACAGTACACCTTAAACGTGCATGTATTATTCATGAAAACATGATGTTTTCATAACTTTTCTGCCTTAAAGCTGCATTTTCAGTTTTTATGGTCTCAAAAGACGTTTCAGGCTGGGAAAAGGCCAAAAGTTGATTTTGTTGAAAAATACACAGTTTACATGATTTTCCTCAATAAAGAGTACCAAGAACAGCAGACCTTCAAGCATGTTCATCGTAAAAGTCAAAGTATAGCATGTTGAAAAAGAGTAAAAAAAACAATGCTTTAGCATGTCAAAAAAAAGTCATACTACAGCAATATGAAAAAAGTCATAGTATAGCATGTAAATAAAAGTCAAAGTATAGCATGTCGAAATAAAAGTCATACTATAGCATATAGAAAAAAAAGTCATATTTTTTCATGTTGAAAAAAGTTATACTTTAGCATGTCGAAAAAATATTTGATCCTATAATATGTTGAAAAAAGTGAAAAAGTCACACCATAGGATGTCGAAAAAAAGTCATAGTGTAGCATGTTGAAAAAGGTCATAGAATATAATGTAAATAAAAGTCATACTATAGTATGTCGAAAAAAAGTAAAAAAAAGTAATGTTATAGTATTTTGAAAAAGGTCATAGTATAGCATGTCGAAAAGTCTTACAAAATCCACTTTTGGCCTGTTCTCAGCCTGGAACGTCTTTTCAGACCATAACAACTAGAAATGGAGCTTTAATGCAGAAAAGTGATGAAAACATCACATATTCATGAATATGAATATGTGATGTGAATGAAGATTGATACAGAGAGTGTAGAGTTTTTAACTAAACATGGACTTCTAAGTATTTATTTATGAAGTCGAAGGTAAAGCTGTGTGCTTAGTTTGTGGAGAACAGGTCGCAGTGTTTAAGGATTACAATGTGAATCGCCATTATGAGACAAAACACGCGGAGCAACACAAAAATGCTCATTTTTGGTTCAGAAGATGTTGTTTCTCTTTGGCTCTACCTCCATATGTAAACAAACATTCTCCGTGATGAAGTTTAACACAAATACAGATCCTCTCTCACTGACGATCACCTGTCAGCTGTCCTTCTCATATCCACCTCAGACATTCAGCCTGACTCAGAGCTTTGTTCAAGCCCAAGACAGACAAGAGTTCTCACACTGAACTTTGATTGGAGAAACTTGATCCCAGTCAGTGTTTTATTATATACGGATATTTAATATGTATATTTGTTTGGAGCATTATTCCTGCTTCAGATGTTTAAGGTGGAGCTTATTGAACTCCTTTATACACTGTTGTTCAGTTTGGGAAGTTAGGATGGGTTTGGGGAAAAAAATCTTTAAAATTGTAATGTCTGGACCCTGGTCCTACGTCCTGCTGTGGTCCTCCCCGTCACCTACTGCTACTATTACATGAATCATTTCTGTCATGTGAATTGAACGTGTTGTAACTCTGTTATGCTGTTCATTCTGTACACATGACATCTATTTTCATACTCTGTCCATCCTGGGAGAGGGATCCTCCTCTGCTCCTCTCCTGAAGGTTTCTTCCATTTTTCTCCCTGTTGAAAGGGTTTTTTTGGGGGGAGTTTTTCCTGAGTCGATGAGAGGTTCTGGGACAGAGGATGTCATTGTGTGCAGATTATAAAGCCCTCTGAGGCAAATTTGTAATTTGTGATTTTGGGCTATACAAAAATAAATTGAATTGAATTGAATTGAATATGTAAACAAACATTCTCCGTGATAAAGTTTAATAGATACTGATACCGATCCTCTCTCACTGACGATCACCTGTCCTTCTCATATCCACCTCAGACATTCAGCCTGACTTCAGAGCTTCGTTCAAGCCCAACACAGACTAGAGTTCTCACACTGAACTGGAAAACAGAAAATGAAAATTTGATCAGTGTTATATTATATATGGATATTTAATATATATATTTGTTTGGATCGTTATTCCTGCTTCAGATGTTTAAGGTGGAGCTTATTTTAACTCCTTTATACACTGTTTTTCAGTTTGGGAAGTTAGGATGGGTTTGGAAAAAAATTCTTTAAAATTGTAATGTGCAAAGTAACTCGTAACTAAAGCTGTCAGACAAATGTAGTGCAGTAAAAAGTACAATATTTCCCTCTGATATGTAGTGGAGTGGAAGTACAAAGTTGAATAAAATGGAAATACTCAAGAAAAGTACCTTGAATTTGTACTTAAGTACAGTACTTAAGTAATTATACTTGGTTACATTCCACCACTGATAATGACATTCACTCTTACCACACTCGCAGCTTATCAAAACCATACAATTTACTGCTTTTTATAAAGGTGTAATAATATTGAGCAGGATTGAGTTCAGTCTATTGGTCCGGCCCTCCAAAACAGTCCTTGTTTTTCATGTGGCCCCTTGGGGAAAATAATTGGCCACCCCTGTATGACTTTTTTTCAACATGCTATAGCATTACTTTTTTGACTTTTTTTTACATATTATAGTGTGACTTTTTTCAATATACTATACTATAAATGTTTCAACATGCTACGCAATGACTTTTTTGAGATCCTATATTATCACTTTTTCACTTTTTTAAATATGCAATACTATGACTTTTTTTCGACATTCAATAGCATTACTTTTTTTACTTTTTTTCGCCATGCTATAGCATGACATTTTTTTCGACATGCTCAAGTGTAACTTTTATTCACTTTTTTCACTTTTTTCAAGATGAAAAAATATGACTTTTTTCGACATGCTATACCATGACTTTTATTTACAAGCTATACGATGACTTTTTTCAACATGCTATAGCAAAAAGTCATAGTATATTATGTTGAAAAAAGGGAAAACAGTCATCCTACAGTCATCCTACAGCATGCCGAAATAAAAATCATAGTATAGCATGTCGTAAAAAAGTCAAGTAGCATGTTGTAAAAAAGTCATAAAAAAAGACATAGTATAGCATGTTGTAAAAAAGTCATGAAAAAGTCATAGTATAGCATGTTGTAAAAACGTCAAGTAGCATGTTGTAAAAAAGTCATAAAAAAGTCATAGTATAGCATGTTGAAAAGAGTCATAGAATAGCATGTTGAAAAAGTCATACTATAGCATGTCGAAAAAAGTCATAGTATAGCATGTCGAAATCAAATTCATTGTATATTATGTTGAAAAAAGGGAAAACAGTCATTCTACAGTCATCCTACAGCATGCCGAAATAAAAATCATAGTTTAGCATGTTTTAAAAAAGTCAAGTAGCATGTTGTAAAAAAGTCATGAAAAAGTCATAGTATAGCATGTTGTAAAAAACTCAAGTAGAATGTTGTAAAAAAAGTCAAAAAAAGTCAAAGTATAGCATGTTGAAAAAAGAGGAAAAAAGTCATAGTATATTATGTTGAAAAAAGTCATTATATAATGTTGAAAAATGTGGAAAACAGTCATAGTATAGCATGTCAAAAAAAGTCATGGTATATTATATCGAAAAAAAGTCAAACTATAGCATGTTGAAAAAGTCATAGTATATATGTTGAAAAAAGGGAAAACAGTCATCCTACAATCATCCTACAGCATGCCGAAATAAAAATCATAGTATAGCATGTTGTAAAAAAGTCAAGTAGCATGTTGTAAAAAATTCATAAAAAGTTATAGTATAGCATGTTGAAAAGAGTCATAGAATAGCATTTTGAAAAAGTCATACTATAGCATGTAGAAAAAAGTCATAGTACAGCATGTCGAAATAAAAGTCAAAGTATATCATGTTGAAAAAGTCATACAATAGCATGTCGAAAAATGTCATAGCATAGCATGTCGAAATCAAAGTCATAGTATATTATGTTGAAAAAAGTGGAAAATAGTCATACTATAGCATTTCAAAATCAAAGTCATAGTATAATATGTTGAAAAAAATCATAGTATATTAAGTTGAAAAAAGTGAAAACAGTCATCCTACAGTCATCCTATAGCATGCCGAAATAAAAATCATAGCATAGCATGTTGTAAAAAAGTCATAAAAAAGTCTTAGTATAGCATGTTGAAAAGAATCATAGAAAAGCATGTTGAAAAAGTCATACTATAGCATGTCGAAAAAAGTCATAGCATAGCATGTCTAAATCAAAGTCATAGTATATTATGTTGTAAAAAGTTGAAAACAGTCATCCTACAGTATGTCAAAAAAGTCATAGTATATCATGTCGAAAAAAAGTCAAACTATAGCATGTCGAAATCAAAGTCATAGTATATTATGTTGAAAAAAGTGGAAAACAGTCATAGTATAGCTTGTCGAAATCAATGTCATAGTATATTAATTTTGAAAAAAGTGGAAAACAGTCATAGTATAGCATGTCGAAATAAAAGTCATAGTATATCATGTTGAAAAAGTCATACAATAGCATGTCGAAAAATGTCATAGCATAGCATGTCGAAATCAAAGTCATAGTATATTATGTTGAAATAAGTGGAAAACAGTCATCCAACAGAATGTCAAAAAAGTCATCGTATATTTTGTTGAAAAAAGGGAAAACAGTCATCCTACAGCATGCCGAAATAAAAATCATAGTATAGCATGTTGTAAAAGTCAAGTAGCATGTTGTAAAAAAGTTATAAAAAAAGTCATAGTATAGCATGTTGTAAAAAAGTCAAGTAGCATGTTGTAAAAAAGTCATAAAAAAAGTCATAGTATAGCATGTTGAAAAGAGTCATAGAATAGCATGTTGAAAAAGTCATGGTATAGCATGTCGAAATCAAAGTGATAGTATATTATGTTGAAAAAAGTGGAAAACAGTCATAGTATAGCATGTCGAAATCAAAGTCATAGTATATTATCTTGAAAAAAGTCATAGTATATTATGTTGAAAAAAGTGGAAAACAGTCATCCTACAGCATGTCAAAAAATTCATAATATATCATGTTGAAAAAAAGTCAAACTATAGCATGTTGAAAAAAGTCATAGTATATTATCTTGAAAAAAGGGAAAACAGTCATCCTACAGTCATCCTACAACATGCCGAAATAAAAATCACAGTATAGCATGTTGTAAATAAGTCAAGTAGCATGTTGTAAAAAAGTCATAAAAAAAGTCATAGTATATCATGTTGAAAAGAATCATAGAAAAGCATGTTGAAATAAAAGTCATAGTATATCATGTCAAAAAAAGTCATAGTATAGCATTTCGGAAAAGTCTACAGCATATCGAAAAAAAGAAATAATAAAGCATGTTGAAAAAGTGAAAAAAGTCGAAATATAGCATGTAGAACAACATCTTAGAAAAACTTAAAAAGTAATATTATAGCATGTAAAGAAAAGTCATAGAATATCATGTCGAAAAAAAGTCAAACTATAGCATGTCGAAATCAAAGTCATAGGATATTATGTTGAAAAAAGTGGAAAATAGTTATCCTACAGCATGTCAAAAAAGTCATAGTATATCATGTCGAAAAAAAGTCAAACTATAGCTTGTTGAAAAAAGTCAGTATATTATGTTGAAAAAAGGGAAAACAGTCATCCTACAGCATGCCGAAATAAAAATCATAGCAGAGCATGTTCTAATAAAGTCAGAAAAAAGTCATAGTATAACATGTTGAAAAAGTTATACTATAGCATGTCGAAATCAAAGTCATAGAATATTATGTTGAAAAAAGTGGAAAACAGTCATAGTATAGCATGTTGAAAAAGTCATGCTATAGCATGTCGAAATCAAAGTCATAGTATATTATGTTGGAAAAAGTGCAAAACAGTCATACTATAGCATTTTAAAATCTAAGTCAAAGTATATTATGTTGAAAAAAGTCATAGTATATTATGTTGAAAAAAGGGAAAACAGTCATCCTACAGTCATCCTACAGCATGCCGAAATAAAAATCATAGCATAGCATGTTGTAAAAAAGTCAAGTAACATGTTGTAAAAAAGTCTTAGTATAGCATGTTGAAAAGAATCATAGAAAAGCATGTTGAAAAAGTCATACTATAGCATGTCGAAAAAAGACATAGTATATTATGTTGAAAAAAGTGGAAAACAGTCATAGTATAGCATGTCGAAATCAAAGTCATGGTATATTATGTAGAAAAAAGTGGAAAACAGTCATCCTACAGGATGTCAAAAAAATCATAGTATATCATGTTGAAAAAGTCGACAGGATATCGAAAAAAGTAATACTAAAGCATGTTGAAAAAAGTGGAAAAAGTCAAACTATGTAGAATAACATCATAGAAAAACTTAAAACAGTCATCTTATATTCATGAATGCATGATGTTTTCATCACTTCTCTGCCTCAAAGCTGCATTTTCAGTTTTTATGGTCTCAAAAGACGTTTCAGGCTGGGAAAAGGCCAAAAGTGGATTTTGTTGAAAAATACACAGTTTACATGATTTTCCTACATAAAGTATCCCAAGAACAGCAGACCTTCAATTTTCATCTTATATTCATGAATACATGATGTTTTCATCACTTCTCTACCTTAAACCTGCATTTTCAGTTTTTATGGTCTCAAAAGACGTTTCAGGATGGGAAAAGGCCAAAAGTGGATTTTGTTGAAAAATACACAGTTTACATTATTTTCCTCAATAAAGTGTACCAAGAACAGCAGACCTTCAAGTTTCATCTTATAGTCATGAGTGCATGATGTTTTCATCACTTCTCTGCCTTAAAGCTGCATTTTCAGTTTTTATGGTCTCAAAAGACGTTTCAGCCTGGGAAAAGGCCAAAAGTGGATTTTGTTGAAAATTACACAGTTTACATGATTTTCCTCAATAAAGTGTACCAAGAACAGCAGACCTTCAACTGTCATCTTATATTCATGAATGCATGATGTTTTCATCACTTCTCTGCCTCAAAGCTGCATTTTCAGTTTTTATGGTCTCAAAAGACGTTTCAGCCTGGGAAAAGGCCAAAAGTGGATTTTGTTGAAAAATACACAGTTTACATGAGTTTCCTACATAAAGTATCCCAAGAACAGCAGACCTTCAAGTGTCATCTTATATTCATGAATACCTGATGTTTTCATAACTTTTCTGCCTTAAAGCTGCATTTTCAGTTTTTATGGTCTCAAAAGACGTTTCAGCCTGGGAAAAGGCCAAAAGTGGATTTTGTTGAAAATTACACAGTTTACATGATTTTCCTCAATAAAGTGTACCTAGAACAGCAGACCTTCAACTGTCATCTTATATTCAAGAATGCATGATGTTTTCATCACTTCTCTGCCTCAAAGCTGCATTTTCAGTTTTTATGGTCTCAAAAGACGTTTCAGCCTGGGAAAAGGCCAAAAGTGGATTTTGTTGAAAAATACACAGTTTACATGAGTTTCCTACATAAAGTATCCCAAGAACAGCAGACCTTCAAGTGTCATCTTATATTCATGAATACCTGATGTTTTCATAACTTTTCTGCCTTAAAGCTGCATTTTCAGTTTTTATGGTCTCAAAAAGTCATCGTATATTATGTTGAAAAAAGGGAAAACAGTCATCCTACAGTCATCCTACAGCATGCCGAAATAAAAATCATAGTATAGCATGTTGTAAAAAAGTCAAGTAGCATGTTGTAAAAAAGTCATATAAAAAGTCATAGTATAGCATGTTGAAAAGAGTCATAGTATAGCATGTTGAAAAAGTCATAGTATATCATGTCGAAAAAAGGGAAAAAAGTCATCCTACAGTCATCCTATAGCATGCCGAAATAAAAATCAAAGTATAGCATGTTGTAAAAAAGTCAAGTAGCATGTTGTAAAAAAGTCAAGTAGCTTGTTGTAAAAAAGTCATAAAAAAGTCTTAGTATAGCCTGTTGAAAAGAATCATAGAAAAGCATGTTGAAAAAGTCATACTATAGCATTTCGAAAAAAGTCATAGCATAGCATGTCGAAATCAAAGTCATAGTATATTATGTTGAAAAAAGTGGAAAACAGTCATAGCATAGCATGTCAAAAAAGTCATACATCATGTCGAAAAAAGTCATAGTATAGCATGTCGAAATCAAAGTCATTGTATATTATGTTGAAAAAAGGGAAAACAGTCATCCTATAGTCATCCTACAGCATGCCGAAATAAAAATCATATTTTAGCATGTTGTAAAAAAGTCAAGTAGCATGTTGTAAAAAAGTCATGAAAAAGTCATAGTATAGCATGTTGTAAAAACGTCAAAAGCATGTTGAAAAAGTCATACTATAGCATGTCGAAAAAAGTCATTGCATAGCATGTCGAAATCAAAGTCATAGTATATTATGTTGAAAAAAGAGGAAAACAGTCATACTACAGCATGTCAAAAAAGTCATAGCATAACATGTCGAAAAAAAGTCAAACTATAGCATGTTGAAAAAAGTCATAGTATATTATGTTGAAAAAAGTAATCGTATATTATGTTGAAAAAAGGGAAAACAGTCATCCTACAGTCATCCTACAGCATGCCGAAATAAAAATCATAGTATAGCATGTTGTAAAAAAGTCAAGTAGCATGTTGTAAAAAAGTCATGAAAAAATCATAGTACAGCATGTTGTAAAAAAGTTAAGTAGCTTGTTGAAAAAAGTCATAGTATATTATGTTGAAAAAAGGGAAAACAGTCATCCTACAGCATGCCGAAATAAAAATCATAGTATATCATGTTGTAAAATACTCAAGTATATGTTGTAAAAAAGTCATAAAAAAAGTCAGGGTATAGCATGTTGTAAAAAAGTCAAGTAGCATGTTTTAAAAAAGTCATGAAAAAGTGATAGTATAGCATGTTGTAAAAAAGTCAAGTAGCATGTTGTAAAAAAAGTCATAAAAAAGTCATAGAAAAGCAAGTTGAAAAAAGTCATGGTATAGCATGGTATAGCATGTCAAAATCAAAGTCATAGTATATTATGTTGAAAAAAGTGGAAAACAGTCATACTATAACATTTAAAAATCAAAGTCATAGTATATTATGTTGAAAAAAGTCATAGTATATTATGTTGAAAATAGGGAAAACAGTCATCCTACAGTCATACTACAGCATGCCGTAATAAAAATCAAAGTATAGCATGTTGTAAATAAGTCAAGTTGCATGTTGTAAAAAAGTCATAAAAAAGTCATAGTATAGCATGTTGGAAAAGTCATATCGAATGTCGAAATCAAAGTCATAGTATATTATGTTGAAAAAAGTGGAAAACAGTCATAGTATAGCATGTTGTAAAAAAGTCATAAAAAAGTCATCGTATAGCATGTTGAAAAGAGTCATAGAAAAGCATGTCGAAAAAAGTCATAGCATAGCATGTCGAAATCAAAGTATATTATGTTGACAAAAGTGGAAAACAGTCATAGTATAGCATGTCGAAATCAAAGTCATAGTATATTATCTTGAAAAAAGTCAAAGTATATTATGTTGAAAAAAGTGGAAAACAGTCATCCTACAGCATGTCAAAAAAGTCATAATATATCATGTCGAAAAAAAATCAAACTATAGCATGTTGAAAAAAGTCAGAGTATATTATCTTGAAAAAAGGGAAAACAGTCATCCTACAGTCATCCTACAGCATGCCGAAATAAAAATCATAGTATAGCATTTTGTAAATAAGTCAAGTAGCATGTTGTAAAAAAGTCATAAAAAAGTCATAGTATAGCATGTTGTAAAAGTCATACTATAGCATGTCCAAATCAAAGTCATAGTATATTATGTTGAAAAAAGGGAAAACAGTCATCCTACAGCATGTCAAAAAAGTCATAGTATATCATGTCGAAAAAATGTCAAACTATAGCGTGTTAAAAAAAGTCATAGTATATTATGTTGAAAAAAGTCATAGTATATTATGTTGAAAAAAGGGAAAACAGTCATCCTTCAGCATGCCGAAATAAAAATCATAGTATAGCATGTTGTAAAAGTCAAGTAGCATGTTGTAAAAAAGTTATAAAAAAAGTCATAGTATAGCATGTTGTAAAAAAGTCAAGTAGCCTGTTGTAAAAAAGTCATGAAAAAGTCATAGTATAGCATGTTGTAAAAAAGTCAAATAGCATGTTGTAAAAAAAGTCATAAAAAAGTCATAGTATAGCATGTTGAAAAGAGTCAAAGAAAAGCATGTCGAAAAAAGTCATAGCATAGCATGTCGAAATCAAAGTCATAGCATATTATGTTGAAAAAAGTGGAAAGCAGTCATAGTAAAGCATGTCGAAATTAAAGTCATAGTATATCATGTCGAAAAAAAGTCAAACTATAGCATGTTGAAAAAAGTCAGAGTATATTATGTTGAAAAAAGGGAAAACAGTCATAGTATAGCATGTCGAAATCAAAGTCATAGTATATTATGTTGAAAAAAGTGGAAAACAGTCATCCTACAGGATGTCAAAAAAGTCATAGTATATCATGTCGAAAAAGTCAACAGGATATCGAAAAAAGTAATACTAAAGCATGTTGAAAAAAGTGGAAAAAGTCAAACTATGTAGAATAACATCATAGAAAAACTTAAAACAGTCATCTTATATTCATGAATGCATGATGTTTTCATCACTTCTCTGCCTTAAAGCTGTATTTTCAGTTTTTATGGTCTCAAAAGACGTTTCAACCTGGGAAAAGGCCAAAACTGGATTTTGTTGATAAATACACAGTTTACATGATTTTCCTTCATAAACTATCCCAAGAAATGCAGACCTTCAAATTTCATCTTATATTTATGAATACCTGATGTTTTCATAACTTTTCGGCCTTAAAGCTGCATTTTCAGTTTTTATGGTCTCAAAAGACGTTTCGGCCTGGGAAAAGGCCAAAAGTTGATTTTTTTGAGAAATACATAGTTTACATGATTTCACTCAATAAAGTGTACCAAGAACAGTACACCTTAAACTTGCATGTATTATTCATGAATACATGATGTTTTCATCACGTTTCTGCCTTAAAGCTGCATTTTCAGTTTTTATGGTCTCAAAAGACGTTTCAGGCTGGGAAAAGGCCAAAAGTGGATTTTGTTGAAGGTCTGCTGTTCTAGGTACACTTTATTGAGGAAAATCATGTAAACTGTGTATTTTTCAAAAGAATCGGTCAAGGTTCATGTTATGTTCATGAATAAATGATGTTTCCATCACTTTTTTGCCATACAGCTGCATTTTCAGTTTTTATGGTCTTAAAATGCGTTTCAGCCTGCGAATAGGCCAAAAGTGGATTTTGTTGCAAAATACACACTGTACTTGATATTCCTCTATAAAGTCTCCCAGAAATGCAGTTGGTCAAGGTTCATGTTATGTACATGAATATATGATGTTTCCATCACTTTTTTGCCATACAGCTGCATTTTCAGTTTTTATGGTCTTAAAAGACTTTTCAGCCTGCGAACAGTCCAAAAGTGGATTTTCACCAGTTTACTTGATATTCCTCTGTAAAGTCTCCCAGAAATGCAGTCGGTCAAGGTTCATGTTATGTTCATGAATAAATGATGTTTCCATCACTTTTTTGCCATACAGCTGCATTTTCAGTTTTTATGGTCTTAAAATGCGTTTCAGCCTGCGAACAGTCCAAAAGTGGATTTTGTTGCAAAATACACACTGTACTTGATATTCCTCTATAAAGTCTCTCAGAACAGCAGACTATCAAGTTTCATATTATATACATGACTATATGATGTTTCCATCGCTTTTTTGCCATACAGCTGCATTTTCAGTTTTTATGGTCTTAAAAGGCTTTTCAGCCTGCGAACAGTCCAAAAGTGGATTTTGTTGCAAAATACACAGTTTACTTGATATTCCTCTATAAAGTCTCCCAGAAATGCAGACGGTCAAGGTTCATGTTATGTTCATGAATAAATGATGTTTCCATCACTTTTTTGCCATACAGCTGCATTTTCAGTTTTTATGGTCTTAAAAGGCTTTTCAGCCTGCGAACAGTCCAAAAGTGGATTTTGTTGCAAAATACACAGTTTACTTGATATTCCTCTATAAAGTCTCTCAGAACAGCAGACTATCAAGTTTCATGTTATGTACATGAATATATGATGTTTCCATCACTTTTTTGGCATACAGCTGCATTTTCAGTTTTTATGGTCTTAAAAGGCTTTTCAGCCTGCGAATAGGCCAAAAGTGGATTTTGTTGCAAAATACACACTGTACTTGATATTCCTCTATAAAGTCTCTCAGAACAGCAGACTATCACGTTTCATGTTATGTACATGAATATATGATGTTTCCATCACTTTTTTGCCATACAGCTGCATTTTCAGTATTTATGGTCTGAAAAGACCTTTCGGCTGGGTCGAGGCCAAAAGTGGATTCTTTTGAAAAATACACTGTTTACCTTATTTTCCTCAAAAGAATTTCCCAAATAAGGAAACTTTCAAAATTTCATGTTAATTTCATGAATACATGATGTTCTCGTCACTTTTCTGACTTAAAGCTGCATTTGGAGTATTTATGGTCTGAAAAGATCTTTCAGGTTGGTTAGAGGCCAAAAGTGGAATTTGTTGAAAAATACACAGTTTACTTGATTTTCATCAATACACTGTCGCAGAGCAGCAGACTCTCAAGTTTCATGTTAATTTCATGAATACATGATGTTCTCATACTTTTTCTGCTTTTATTCCAAATTGTATGATCTTAAAATACTTTTCGGCAGGGAAGAGGCCAAAAGTGGATTTTGTTGAAAAATACACAGTTTACTTGATTTTCCTCTTTAAAGTCTCCCAGAACAGCAGACTTTCAAGGTGCATGTTATATTCATGAATAGATAATGTTCTCATCATTTTTCAGCCTTAAAGCTGCATTTCCATGTTGTGTGTTCTTAAAAGACGTTTCGGCTGGGAAGAGGCCAAAAGTGGATTTTGTTGAAAAATACACAATTTACTTGATTTTCCTCAAAGAATTGTCCGAGAACAGCAAACTCTCAAGTTTCATGTTAATTTCATGAATACATGATGTTCTCATCACTTTTATGACTTAAAGCTGCATTTTCAGTATTTATGGCCTGAAAAGATGTTTCAGGCTGGGAAGAGGCCAAAAGTGGAATTTGTTGAAAAATACACAGTTTACTTGATTTTCATCAATACACTGTCGCAGAGCAGCAGACTCTAAATTTTCATGTTAATTTCATGAATACATGATGTTCTCATCACTTTTCTGCCTTAAAGCTGCATTTTCAATATTTATGGTCTGAAAAGACATTTCGGCTGGGTAGAGGCCAAAAGTTGATTTTGTTGCAAAATACACAGTTTACTTGATTTTCCTCTATAAAGTCTCCCAGAACAGCAGACTTTCAAGGTTAATGTTATATTCATGAATACATGATGTTCTAATCACTTTTCTGCCTTAAAGCATCATTTTCAGTATTCATGGTCTGAAAAGACCTTTCGGCTGGGTCGATGCCAAAAGTGGATTTTCTTGCAAAATACACAGTTTACTTGATTTCCCTCTATAAAGTCTCCCAGAACAGAAGATTTTCAAGGTTCATGTTATATTCATGAATACATGATGTTCTCATCACTTTTCTGACTTAAAGGTGCATTTTCAGTATTTATGGTCTGAAAAGACGTTTCTTCTGTTTCGAGGCCAAAAGTGGATTTTGCTGAAAAATACACTGTTTACTTTATTTTCCTCAAAAGAATTTCCCAAAAAAGGAAACTTTCAAAATTTCATGTTAATTTCATGAATACATGATGTTCTCATCACTTTTCTGACTTAAAGCTGCATTTGCAGTATTTATGGTCTGAAAAGATCTTTCAGGCTGGTTAGAGGCCAAAAGTGGAATTTGTTGAAAAATACACAGTTTACTTGATTTTCATCAATACACTGTCGCAGAGCAGCAGACTCTCAAGTTTCATGTTAATTTCATGAATACATGATGTTCTCATACTTTTTCTGCTTTTATTCCAAATTGTATGATCTTAAAATACTTTTCGGCAGGGAAGAGGCCAAAAGTGGATTTTGTTGAAAAATACACAGTTTACTTGATTTTCCTCTATAAAGTCTACCAGAACAGAAGATTTTCAAGGTTAATGTTATATTCATGAATACATGATGTTCTTATCACTTTTCTGCCTTAAAGCTGCATTTTCAGTATTCATGGTCTGAAAAGACCTTTCGGCTGGGTCGAGGCCAAAAGTGGATTTTTTTGCAAAATACACAGTTTACTTGATTTTCCTCTATAAAGTCTCCCAGAACAGCAGACTTTCAAGTATCATGTTATATTCATGAATACATAATGTTCTCATCACTTTTCTGCCTTAAAGCTGCATTTTCATTATTTATGGTCAAAAAAGACATTTCGGCTGGGAAGAGGCCAAAAGTGGATTTTGTTGCAAAATACACAGTTTACTTGATTTTCCTCTATAAAGTCTCCCAGAACAGAAGATTTTCAAGGTTCATGTTATATTCATGAATACATGATGTTCTCATCACTTTTCTGACTTAAAGGTGCATTTTCAGTATTCATGGTCTGAAAAGACGTTTCTTCTGTTTCGAGGCCAAAAGTGGATTTTGCTGAAAAATACACTGTTTACTTTATTTTCCTCAAAAGAATTTCCAAGAAAAGCAAACTTTCAAAATTTCATGTTAATTTCATGAATACATGATGTTCTCGTCACTTTTCTGACTTAAAGCTGCATTTGCAGTATTTATGGTCTGAAAAGATCTTTCAGGCTGGTTTGAGGCCAAAAGTGGAATTTGTTGAAAAATACACAGTTTACTTGATTTTCATCAATACACTGTCGCAGAGCAGCAGACTCTCAAGTTTCATGTTAATTTCATGAATACATGATGTTCTCATAATTTTTCTGCCTTCAGGCTGCATTTCCACGTTGTATTCTCTTAAAATACATTTCGGCTGGGTAGAGGCCAAAAGTGGATTTTGTTGCAAAATACACAGTTTACTTGATTTTCCTCTATAAAGTATCCCAGAACAGCAGACTTTAAAGGTTAATGTTATATTCATGAATACATAATGTTATCATCACTTTTCTGCCTTAAAGCTGCATTTATAGTATTTATGTTCTGAAAAGACATTACGGCTGGTTAGAGGCCAAAAGTGGATTTTGTTGCAAAATACACAGTTTACTTGATTTCCCTCTATAAAGTCTCCCAGAACAGAAGATTTTCAAGGTTCATGTTATATTCATGAATACAAAATGTTCTCATCACTTTTCTGCCTTAAAGCTGCATTTTCAATATTTAATGTCTGAAAAGACATTTCTGCTGGGTAGAGGCTAAAAGTGGATTTTGTTGCAAAATACACAGTTTACTTGATTTTCCTCTATAAAGTCTCCCAGAACAGCAGACTTTCAAGTTTCATGTTATATTCATGAATACATAATGTTATCATCACTTTTCTGCCTTAAAGGTGCATTTTCAGTATTCATGGTCTGAAAAGACATTTCGGCTGGGAAGAGGCCAAAAGTGGATTTTGTTGCAAAATACACAGTTTACTTGATTTCCCTCTATAAAGTCTCCCAGAAAAGAAGATTTTCAAGGTTCATGTTATATTCATGAATACTAAACTGTGTATTTTGCAACAAAATCCACTTTTTGGCCTCTAAAACTGTGTATTTTGCAACAAAATCCACTTTTGGCCTCTACCCAGCCGAAATGTATTTTAAGAGCATACAACGTCAACAGCTCAATCTGAGATAGACTAAAGTTAGCACAGGAGTCCTCCGTTATATTGAGACATGGTATTAAATTAAATACCGATGGAATCGCTTCTATAAATTTAGCTACAACACTGTCAGATAGACATCTGGTGTAGAAACTTTTGCCTAATGGCAAACACTCCGGTAGCATAAACTTGAAAGTTATTAGGTAATGGTCTGATAAAAGAGGGTTCTGTGGAAAAACTATTAGATGTTCTATATTAATGCCCTATGCAAGATCAACGTCGAGGGTGTGGTTAAAACAGTGAGTGGGTTTCGTTACACTCTGACAGAAGCCGATTGAATCTAATAATGAGATAAACGCAGTACTAAGGCTATCATTATCGACATCCACATGAATATTAAAGTCACCTACAATAATAACTTTATCTGTTTTAAGAACTAAACTTGATAAAAACTCTGAAAATTCAGATAGAAATTCAGAATACGGACCTGGGGCCCGGTACACTATAACAAATAGAATTGGCTGTAGTTTTTTCCAGTTTGGATGTGAAAGACTAAG